>JAGFBZ010000451.1:0-203930 GCA_018398805.1 Hirundichthys speculiger | reverse complement strand
TTTTGGAAAAAAGAATCCTATCTTGCTTGTTTTGTTGTTGTTTAATATATGCATTGTTTTGTTAGATTCCCTTTCTAACCTATTATCTGTTCATATAAGATGTTTTTTACTGTTTACTTTCTAAAGAAAGCAAATCTGACTTTAACCAAATGCCTTTTTAAGTTCATTTTGTAAAATTATATTCAGGAGATCAAGATCACTCCAGGAAAGTTGTCCTATTTGACATCTAATTTTAAAAGGAGTTCCTTAACTTTCTCCATATTTACACAAATGGAGTCAGAGTGAACCCTAAGAGATTGGTACAAATGTAATCGATAGCTTGCTGTTTTTTTTTATTTTGTTAGGCAACATGAAAGATATAAGGCAGAAATGGTCCTCATTAGATGAAGCCCAGAGGAAGAAATATGTTGAGGAGGCAACGGCTTTGAAAGCTAAAGGAAGAAAGGACCATCTTAGCCCTGAAATGAGGAGCCTTAAAATCAAGAAGCACCTCAAGCAGCTCAAGTTAGAGGTGCACCATATATACTAAGACCTTTTAGAACTGTATAATTAGGAATAAGCCATTTAAATATATACTGGTTTGACTTAAAAAATAACACAGAATGTCAGGAACACAGTCATTTTCACAGTAAAACATGGAAATAGTATTGTGAAGTTTGGAGGTACTCGCTGCCTTATGCCCTGGATGATTTGTAGTAATTAATGGATTCATGACTTTTGTTCTGTACCAAAACGTGGTTGCCTTATTTTAAGCTCTGCCACAGTTTGGTTAGGCTGCAGAACAATGATCTAATGCACAGTAGCAAAGCCACCTTTAAATAATAATAACATGTATGGCAGCTCTGCCGGCAGCTCTGTGTGAATGGATCTACAGTTTTGGCGCTGTAGAAGTGCAGTACCAAAACTATGCAACTGTTTGCCATTTACCATTTTCATCTATTCTCTAATGTTTTGGATGGCTTTCTTATTCTAAACACTGTTCAAGGTATGCAGTCTTGAGATGCTGGGTGTGGAAACAGCTGTAATGTTGGTCGACTGTCAAAAGCCCACGTTGGAAGTTCCAGGAAGTTGGCAGCAAAGGTGCTGCTGCTTTTTTGGATTCAACGGACACACTGACAAATTTTGCTTTGTATTTTAAAGGTTTGCACAAGCTGAATTAGATACTTCAAATTTATATAATGGTACAATTAACTCACTGTTCACAGCATTTTCTTTTCTTTTTTTTTTTTGCACTGGTTTTTCAGGAAGCTCCACATCTGGTTCTGTTGCCAAAGAGCCAGTGGAGAACCTTGTGAGGAGAGTGCAGGAGCTATTCAACAAAAAATACAGTAAGAATACATTATAATACAATAGCTTTTGCATTCATACAACCAATGGTCAAACTAAGCTGTTCCTATTATTTTCCTTTATTACAGTAGCAGTTAGTTTCATGTATGTCCTTCCACACGATGGTCTGAAACACCTTGTCAAATAACCAAGAGATGTGTAAATTGTGAAATCTGTGGTAATCATTCACTTGTTGTCCTCAGCTTAAAGGTGGGGTGCGTGATGTTTTTTTTTGCAGCATTTTTTAAAATATTGCCTGAAAACCTTTTCACATTCCCTGAAATAGAATGTTTGAAAAAAAAATTAAATGTTTTGGTCCAGTCTAGAGGGTGTAATCAGAGAAAAACTATGACCACTATGTGGGCTGAAGAGGAAGCGGAGCCTTTGGGAGGAGGGAGGGAGTGTTTTTTACCAAAATCTCACTTGAGTTGGATTGATGGAACCGTTTTTTCAAACATCACGCACCCCACCTTTAGCTGCAAATATTTACAACTTTTTGAAACACTTCTCATTTTAGAAGAGGCGGGGGGTATAGGGAGGCTACCATACCAGTCTCTTCAAAATAACAGCATTGTCATAAATGCTTCTGGACTGCCCGATGGTCTGACCCTGAAAAAGCCATCCCACTACGGAAGAAAACAGTTACATGACATTTTAAAGGCTGCAGAGCAAATTTTTTTTCAGATTGGTGAGTGGTTGTGTGTAAATTTTGTTTCTGTAAGTCATCTGATTATAAGGTACATTTAAGTTTAAATTGAATATGAGTCACCTGCACATCAGGCCCAGAAAATAGCCTTTACCTACAGACAAGAATCTGGGAGCCATATATGATGTTTTTCATTGAAGATTCTTGGAACAATTTTTTGCTAGAAATGTTTGAATACTTTTTTTCTTTTCTTTTCAGATGCACAGAGTGTTGAGGAGGCAGCTCAAACATCTAACACCATTGAGGTGGTAACTGCAAATGGTATGTCTCCAGATTAAATTACATGCACAAAATGTTTTAATCAAATTTTTAAAAAAATCTTTTAGTAAAGGCTTTTGAGTGCCTTCTGAAGCTTAGATGTTAGAGCTCTGTCTTTCCAATAAATTGGTTAATCTTTTCATTTGATATACCAAGGGGCTACTTTTTTGGTTTATCTTAATCATACAGTCTGTAATTGCATTTGTATGGGTATTCTAGCATCAGTTTAGGAATAAAAATATCAGATCTGTTTTCCCAGCATCAATAAAATTCAACGTATCTCTAAAGATATCTACATAGTCATTGGCACTGTTGGTCTGTAACAGAAGGGTTATGATCAAAACTCTGTGGCTGAATCTGTCAACTTAACCTGACAAACCAAACCAATTTCCATTGACATTTGTCCAGTGGTAGTGTTGTTAATTAGACATTAATATAAAGTATGGATAAAAACGGCTGTATAATCCTACTTTCTTTATATTCACACATCAACTACCACAGTTATTCATATTGATTCATATATATATATATATATATATATATATATATATATATATATATACACACACACACACATATATATATACACACACACATAAAACTAATTAAATTTTGTGCTTTCTTTGGATCAGACCCTGAGAGGGAAATTCAGACACAAACTGTGGATGATATTTTGGAGGCAATGTGTGGAAATAGTAAGTTTCTTGCATGTTTATAATATAGTATTTATTGAGTACTACCCTACATGGTGGATAATGATTCTGGTGGTGGGTTTGGGTTAGGGTTATTCAGAACTTCCTTCATGACACCATGAGGGTGACTTTCAGGTGGGGTGTTTTCCAGGAAATGCAGAACCCTTAGAGAGATTATATCTTATCTTGCTTTGGAACAACTTTGCTCACATGGAAATGCTGGAGGTGTTCAGATAGAAAAGGGGTCTTGGAGATCTACTTTGATTGCTGCCCCCTTGACTTACAGTTAGATGAGTGTTGGAAATTAGATTTAGAAATTAGGTACACATCAAGGTAATTATGTTGGGAGAGCTCATTAGTAGGGATTTGTTCCTTTTATAACTGTATAAGGTTGCAAAATATATTGTAATGTACAACAAATAGAATATAGTGTAATAACCTGATATTTATCAGTTCTTTTTGTACATTTTTCTTAATGAATATCAGGTTATTACAATAAGATTATACGTTTTTAAAACAAAAAGTAAAGAACAAAGTCTTTACTCTTTGTCCGAATATATCAGTCCTCACATATATTCTGAGATTACAGTAGAACTAACTTGACCTTTTGTTTAGATGTGCAGAGCAGTGAGGAGTCTGTGGAAGTATCAGTTGAGCCAGAGGCAACAACTTCAGGTAGTATATCCATGAATAAGTTAATGTATTATCCATATTTTATGTATATTAAACTCAATTCCTAATCTAATACCCTTTTATGTGTCTTTTAGAGGCTGGTAACCTTTGTTGCATCTGTCATAGTCATTTCAAGGACAGCAAGAAAAATTCCATGAAGAAATGGCGCGAGTGGCGTCAGTGCAGTGCATGCCAGCTGTGGTCACATTTGGCATGTGGTTTCAAAAAGAACTTGTGTTCTCACTGTCAGCATCACAATCTTTGAAGTGCACTTTTACTTGAGAATACTCTGTCCTGCTGCAAATCGGTTTGCTTTAACAAATGTACTGCATAAATCTAATGTTCATTAATATGTTCTGAAAATGTATTATATGTTCTGCATTCTGAAGAATAACATTCAAACTGAAACTAAAATATACAGAGCATGTTAACTGCATGAAAATGTTGGCTGTACAGTGATGCACATACTACATGTAATTTCTAAAATAAATGAATGGAAATTTAAGGTTATATAATAAAATGAAAAGATTTTGTAAATGGATATTCACTTTGAAGTTTAACATGAATTAATTGTGTTAAGATTTCAGATTGCATCATATCAACTGGGCCACGGGTAAACTTTGTACTATTGGCTGTCAATGGTGCACATACGTCACAAGACTAGCGTTACTAAGTTTTCCTTCTAGAAATTTATTGTTTTTTTATTTGTACTTCTAGTGAGGAGTGATTTTAATTCTGTAATGGCTGATAAAAGGAATAGGAATAAGATTTTAAATTATAAACAGAAAATCCAGAGCAACATACGGTTATGAATGAGACAATCCAACACATTGAATTTTTTCTGTTAAAGAACATGTGTTGCCTTACAACGTTAAAAGACACACATCCAGGTCTTGGGAGTGGGGTGTGCTCAATTAGGTTACCTTAGC
Source organism: Hirundichthys speculiger (assembly GCA_018398805.1). Lineage (NCBI taxonomy): Eukaryota > Metazoa > Chordata > Actinopteri > Beloniformes > Exocoetidae > Hirundichthys > Hirundichthys speculiger. The sequence goes on along the minus strand of JAGFBZ010000451.1, from coordinate 199,347 downwards.
AACGGCCGCAAATTTTGAATCTATCCATCCATCTATACCCGCTTAATGCTGTGCAGAGTCTCAGGGATCTGCTGGAGTCTATCCAGCTCTTTTCAGGTCTAAAGTCAGGGGTCCACCTGGGCAGGTCTCCAGTCCATCACAGGACCACATGTTGACCAACAACCATGAACCCTCACAATCACTCCTCCAGGTCATTTAGAACCAGCAGTTAACCTGCCATACAGGTCTTTGGACTGATGGAGGAAGCTGGAGAACCTGGAGGAAACCCACACAAGCACCAGGAGAACATGGAAACTCCACACAGAAAGACCTGATGAGGTTTGGAGCAGGAACCTGAACCAGAACCAGAGATGAACACCAGGAGAACATAGAAACTCCACACAGAAAGACCTGATGAGGTTTGGAGCAGGAACCTGAACCAGAACCAGAGATGAACACCAGGAGAACATAGAAACTCCACACAGAAAGACCAGTTTTCCACTGTTTACAAGTGGAAGTAACAAGACGAGTTTATTAACTGAAAAAACTACATATTCCGCGGGATGTTCAATCCTGTTGGAACGCTTTTGGGACATGTAGTTCTTTCCCTGAAATTGCTGTTTCTCTTAAAGGCACTTGGGGAGCATAATTATTTAAGTGTATTTAGGGGTCTATCTAGATGTGGAATAATCCAATATGGCCATAATTTGAAAATGAAATTAATATGAAGGTTAAATTCAATTTTCACAACATTTTGTGATGCCCTCTATAGGTGATCAAACCAAGCCACGGCCTACATAATAGTCTAAATCCAGAGCTTTCTATAACAGTTAATTTCATTAACTAACCCCTTCCACTGCTGAATTATAAGCCTTAAAAGATACAAAAAAAAGTCAAAGTTCAGTGGACAATAGTTCAGATCAGGACCCACTTAGAGTTTCAAGAGTGACATGATCTTACTTCCCTGATCAACAGGTTTTCAATAGTATATGATGTTTAGTCCTATGATAAAGTACTAATTTTCACCCCTCTTGAACCAGCCTTTTGTCAGATGTAGTTTTCAATGAGATGTGAAGCTCAGCTGGATAAAATTCAATGAAAATTAATTTATCAAACATAAAATCAAAATTCTTCAATGAGAATGCAGTTTTGACTTACTAGAATCCATATATGTAATTTGAGGCTCACTTAAACATGTTTTTCCCCCCCCTCTTCCGGGTTTTACATGATCTTAACCCTATTGATGGGGAGGCAGCCTGACAGAAAAAAAAATGAGCAAGTGATTGGACAAGCTGGTCAAAAAAAGCAGGCTCAGTGCTCCGCAGAAGATTGGGCCCACTAAGATCTGTAGTGGAGAGGGGACCACTGAACAAACTGAAAGCTGATGTGGACAATTCCAGACACCCTCTTCAGTCTCCTGGAGCAACAACAAAGAAACAGCTGGAGCAGTCAGCTCTCACTGCGCTGTCTAGACTGTACAATTTGGTGTTATTTGTAGCAAATTGTAGTTTTTGTTAAAACATTAGATTTCTAAGTGACCCTAAACTTTAGAGCAATAGTCTATATATACTTATTGATGAAGCCACGTTTATAACTTAAGCTTGAAGTCTTTTAACATCAGTGGACAGTTGAAGTGTTCTTGTCACATTCAGTTTGAAGTGGTCTGTGATGATTTCAAATAGCAACATCCCATTTTGTCAACCAAGTTTGACATATTCCACCTGTAGTACACATCTTTATCCACAACATGCCAAACACATCTATACGTATAGCATCAGTAATCAGGATTTCATTCGATTTGGATGTCAAATTTATTTATTGACACTTTCATATAACACAAATCCTTTAATAGATTCAGAAACCACAAAATATAGAACTTTAATGATTACACCTCCATCAAAATATGTTCTGAAATTGCATGTTATTAAGAAATATGTTCTATTTAAAAGTAAATTTTTCACCAATAGCAAATGCAATCAACATGGATGTTAAATACAAAGCTCACAAAGATTCAACCTGGATGACTGAAAAGTGTGCTCTATAAAAAGAGAATTTCTTTCTGCACATACTCTTGGTGATGCTCATTGTTTTATAAAGATGAATCAGAATCACCGTTGACACTGTCTTCGTCAACATCATCCTCTTCAGCTTCATCATCTTTCTCATGAATGCTATTGTCAAAGACCAAAACATGTAGATCAGGTGACACAACTGTTTGAGAAACAGAGTAAAACTCCGGGAGATAAATGTTTGGAGGAGGAGCAACAACTGTAATGAACCCCTGGAACATTGTCATTGCACTGTACAGTTACAGTTTCTTCTCCAACATGATGATACTGTGACAAAGAACAGCTTTTGAACCAGGGTCAGTAGTGTCATTTATTGCTGAATGTAAATGTCCATGTTGCTGGTGTAGTAGGTGAAGAATCAGAGTATCCATCTCTCTCTGGAGCAGAAGCTTTTCTTCAGCTGCTCTGGTCCTCAAATGCAAGGCATCAATTGCTCGCCTTTTTAGGGCCTTTGGGATAACACCATGATCTTCCATCTTAAAAGTAGGAAAAGAATTTGCACCTTGTTAAAACAAAGGAGCAAAAATAACCAGATAGCAGTACTTAGAAATTCACCAGAAACAGGCTATTAAAATCTACCTACCTGTTCATCAATGAATGAGTACAAGGGCAAGGAGACATCACACACATCTTGAAATTCTAAATGTGATGGGAAGATGGTGGTATGTGGAGGCCATTGCAGACCATTGTATTCTGTAATGATCTTCTTCAGTCTCCTGTTACAGGCATTCACTTGCTTGGACAGCCTTATAGCGACGCCCTGTCCATCTGGAAACAAAGAATAAACAGACAACAGCTATAAAAAAAAAAAAAAAAAACATCAGGCTGCTGGGTAGTGCAGTTGTTAGAGCAAGCAGCCTATGTACTGAGGCTAAAAGTTATCCTGCAGCAGCTCCTTGCCTAAAACCTATTGCTGCATGTCTTTCCGTATCTCCACATCCCCTTTCCTGTCCAGCTACTGTTAAAAAAAAAAGCCACTAGAGCCAAAGAAATACCTGTAAGATACTACTACTACTACTACTACTACTACTACTACTACTACTACTACTACTACTACTACTACTACTAATAATAATAATAACAGTCTAAAAACAAGATTGAGTACTCAGAGTGAACCTGTACGCACACAGAGAACATGCAACTTTGATGCAGGAAGACCCCAGGTTGGCATTTGAGCCCAGGACCTTTTTGATGGAAAGCAAAGGTGCTACCAACCAACCATGAGGTCCAGAAAATAACATATTCAGTAAATATCAAAGACAGAAAAGGAAACAAGTAACTTTACCAGGATATCTTCTTTTTAGATTAAGAAGAGTGACCCTCTCTCTTGCTTCATTTTGTGCTCGTTGTATCAGATGACTTCTAATTTCCTGGTCAAGGTCTCTCAGTGTGGATTGGAAGATCTCATCTGATGGATTCCACCTTTCATTTACTCCATGGTGTCTCTCAATTGTTTGAAGATCACTCTCCAGCCTAACAACAATAACACAAAAACTCAACAACCCCCAAGTTACTTTCTGTAATGACAGTACTCTATAAGTCATATTTAGAACAGTAATCATTATGTTCATCTTACTGTGTTTCATCTGCTGTGATGGCTATCTACTACTGTCTCTGTCTCATCTGGCTGACTGACTGCTCACAGCAAACTAAAACAGATTTTCAAAAAATGTTTAGACTAAAAAAACAGGTTTTTAGGTTTCAGAACAGTTTGTTCACTTAAAAAATCTAATTTAAAATGTGAGTTTAACTTTGTAATTTTTCTCAACTGAAAAATTGTGATTAAAGTGCTTTAATTTTAACTCTTTGGGAAGGACTTTCCAGCAGCAGCTCTACTCTGAGTCTCTCCTGATGACTGAACTTCTCCTATCACTAAGGGAGAGTCCAGCCCTGGAGGAAACTCATTTCAGCTGCTGGTATCTGTGATCTTGTTATTTTGGTCATAATACAAAGCTCATTACCACAGATGTGGGTAGGACTGTATATAGACTGGTAAATCCAGAGTTTCACCAAGTTTTATTTTTCCTTTTGCCTCAGCTTTCTCTTCACCATGACAGACCGCTACAGTACGCGCATCACTGCAGACGCAGTACCAATACGTCTATTGATCTCACATTTTCCAATATTAAAACTATAAATGTAGTTTTTAGGGGAAATATACAGAAAGGGATCCTACTTGAGCTGGTTGATTTGAGACAGCTTCGTAACATAGTTTCTCTTCCATCTTGGAACAGTGTCTAAATAAAAGGGAATGATGCATGACTCAATCAAGTAGTGTAAACACTGCATCATTATAACTGAGAGAATCATGAAACAACTTCCACCTCTTAGTAAATTTATAAGAGCAGCTTTTAACCTAAATTCACAAAGTTTCCACTTGCAACAATACAGATTCTGCAAAAAGGAGGAATCACGTCAAAACAGCATACCTTTGGCTCTTGTTTTTAAATGTGCAGGTTGGGCAACTTTGGTCTCTGTGTCCATCCAGTGCTGTATGTCATGTTCAGAAATACACACTTGAGAAAAGACAAAAGAAAATGAATAAACAACTCTGCAAGATTATTCTGACTACCAAAAAGGTTTAGATAAAATAAGGCTTACTTGGTGCCTCTTTCAGGACAGCAGAAATCTCCTCCTCAGCAAGACTCGCTATCTTCTCGGCTCTGTCCCATCTCTGAAGGAGCTGCACATCTGTAAATAGTGACCAGTTTGTTCAGTTTGAATCCAAATTAGTTAGTTAATTTTTAAAGCAAATACTTCAATATACAAACCTAGATCTGCTGATTTTCTTCTCCCATAATAGAGGAGCGCATTAGTCAGAAGGTCAAGCCAATGGGAGGGAGTCATCTCTTTAGTCACTCTTGAAAATCTTCTCAAAAATGACCATAACCTCTCCATGCCTTCACCATCTGTTAGACCAAATCCAGAGAGCCTTCGCGTGCTGTACATGATCTGATTAACAGAAATTGTCATAGAACATTGCAGTAAACTGTGCAACACAAAATATGGAGCTAAACATTTGTGTGGCCATGTACATAAGATGAAACAACATTTACAATTTGGCTGAATAGCTTTGGACCAAACCAAAACATACCTGACACTGCAGTTTATGTCCATAAACATGAAATGCTGGTACAGCCAGGGAAACAGCTTGAGGAATTCCTCCAGTTTTCTGATCAACACAATACAGTGTGTTATTATTTTTGTGATGTTATTAATATATCAAACATTAATAAAGACTCACGTGCATATGTGAGGAAAGTACACATGCAATGTCATAGATGAAGAGCAGATTGAGGTTTTTGTCTTGATATCGTTTCAGCAGCTCTCTGATGATATATTTTGGATATGCAAGTCTGTTTAAAAAAGAAGGTGTCTGATTAATGTATAACATCTGAAAAGACTTTTTTTAATGCCGGATTTTTGAAAAACATTTGATGACCTTATATGTTTAACAGATTGCTGATTTCAGTACAGATTTACAAACACACCTTTCTCCATGAGTCATATTCAAAAACATTAATGGTATTTCATGGCGACATGAAGCTCCAAATACACCAGTTATATCTAGTTTTTTCTGCTGGTTTTTTGACCTTAGTAAATTTCCAGCTTTGAAGTTGCTGCAGTCCTAAAGAAAACAAAGAAAAAGAATGAAGAAAACTGAGGTCCTTGGTCAAGCCATTATAACTGCAAAAATATTCAGATTATGCAAAAAAAAAACCCTATACTTTCAATAACTAGAAAACGCAGAAACAAGTTATTTATCATCATAAACATAATTCAGTTGCTATGTTTCATAATTCATAGACTCCATATGAATAAAAAGTTAGAAACACTACAAGAATAATAAGAGATCCATGCCAGTATTTACTCACTTCGGTTGGTTTAGAATTATCAGGATCTGACAGGAGATATTCCTCTACATCTTTATCTCTCACAAACATCTTGTCACCCAGCAAGGGCGCCGTCATACTTCTTCCAGAGCTTCTTTTTCTCACGAGGCCAAAGTTGGCATCCATAGTAACAAGCATGGTCCCATCACTCTGAAACATCAACGGCAACAATGAAGTTTAATGAGTTTAAAAAAAAACAACAAAAAAACATATAAGATCCGAGACTATTCAATATATTGCATGAGATCTTACTAGGGATGCTGTGGGTTTTTATTTTTAAGCAGATATATGGCATGGTCGAGAAACCATAAACTGCTGCTGTGTAAGTTACTCAACAGTTTGTAGCTCAGTAACCAACGAGTGAGCTAGTTCATACTACCCAGCTAGCTTAGCTGGTCATAAGAGTTGAGCACCTAATGCCATTGCTCTGCCTACATCCCCCAGAATGCTGCGCAGTTCCGGATTGGAGTTCAGCAAAATTATTGAACAATGTATCAGATGTATTTTCAATTGATCACATGCCAAAAGAAATAAATGTTGTTATTAACACAGGTCTTACTACGAATTCCTCCTAAGACTATTATATGAATGTCTTTCACTGTGTCCAACCTTTATACACGCTGGGCATGCTGTCCCATCATCAAACAAGTCACAGAGACCAGCTAATGTTCTTCGTCGGAAAAGATAGTGGCGAAACTGGGAAATGGATTCTCCCACCAAGGCTCTGTAGAGCATGTTAACCTATGGTTAAAACAGAGTATTTACATTTAATATATCAATTGCAAATGGAAAAAGGTAAAAAAAAATATAGGTCTAGATTATATAAAGCCACTTAAAAGGCTGAAGACTATCAAATACATAGAAACTTAAATAATCCTCGGTTATTATACTTTCTTGGTTTACAAGACCACTATACAGTCAGTAGATGACACAATTATAAAGAACAAAAATGAGTGGACAGATAAGAGGGTAAACCACAAAATGACAATGTGAAATAACTTGATTTTTCAGAGAGTTGTGTCCAAGCACATTAATAGAATGTGATGCCATCAGTGAAGGCAATTCAGACATATTTGACGCAGCAAGCACATAATTAATCATTGATGATGCTGTTGAGATATTTAGTTGGAAATTACTTCCTGGAAATTATTTTTAACATTACCTCCACAAGAGTCAGATTGTTCTTCCACCGCAATGTGTTGCAAAATCCCTCAACAGAGACCTGACACTCTAAAGACAAATAATGAAAGAGCTCAAGAAGAGCTACTGAAAAAGCTGTCTGAGGCTTCTCTGGTGTGGCAGGCCAAAGACCATACTTTAACAAGGTGCAAGCCTCAGGTTCACATGGACAAAAGGAAACTCTGCAGTTAATCAGATGACCTAAAAACAGAAAGAAAGATAAAAGATCACTGAAGAGTTTTTCATGATCCCTTGAACATCCTCTTGCTATCTTAAAGGACCATTAAATGCATTTTTCCCTGTAACTTATACTTAATTCTGCTTACGTAAACATCAACATAAACATATTTACAATTTTGAAAAAACTGTATTAAAACTTTATTAAAAATCAAATACTGTAATAGAAAACCTGTGTTCACAAAAATGTTTATATCTCTGGGGTACACTCCGTGGGTACTGTGATCCCCAGTTAAATCCAGAACTAACTGCAGCCAAGCTCTCTCATAGTAGGTTTTCTAAAGAGACAAGAAAAAGAAAAAGAAAAACAAAATTATTTGCAATTAAGACCTTATTCAATGAGTCAGAAATCGAACGTCCATAAGTAAATTCCATGAAAAAGACCTTACATTCCATTTCTGTGGAAGGTGCAGAGAATTTTGATGTATTTTCTCAACACAATTCTTGCAAAAAACACTGGTACTGCTGCATTCCAAACAGCGATATTCAGCATGATTTTTACAATTACTGCAGATGTTGGAGGAAGGTGCTGAGGATTTATAAGACTCTTTCAATACCTCATCTTTCAGCAAATCCCATAAGTTTAGTTCTTTTCTTTTGGCCCTGGAGTATGCCGTCTCTTCTTCAGAAGAGTTAGGAATTGCATCTGTATTGTCAGTGAACTGTGTGTTTGGGCTTGGTGTGGGAACAGGTGACTCTGCGTGACCTGAGCTGGAATGTGATGAGGGATATAAAAATTTAACACCACCTCCAATGGTTTTCCGAACAACTTTGATTTTCTTTGTCCTCCAGCGAACTCCATATTTTGGCATGGTTCTAAAGTAGGAAACAAAAGAAAAAAGACAAAATTACAGTTAAACTGACAAACAAAAGAGAATATTATAGCACTGTTTATTACTGTATTAACTATATACTCATACAGTATGACAAAATCTAGTGAGTGGAGTCATGCTGAATAATAATGAATAAAGTCACGACGAAGCGACCAAAAAAAGGAGGCCCGGTATATGTATATGTATATGTATATACCTGTGTGTATATACATATATGCACACATTACTGTGGTATGTCCTTACATTACGAAGCGGATGCTTTTATAATAGCAGTATAGTAAGGTTTCTTTTCTCCAGACATTTCAAATGTTTAAAGCTTGTGGATAACGAATTACCATAAAGGAGCAAGAAAAACATTGAAGTAACTTCTATCTGTTTAGTAAGCTATGCTGCTACGTTCGCCACATGTTGCGTTAGCATGCTAAATTTAGCAACGACAATCAATGACAAAAAATAGAAAAGAGACCTGACTCTGACACACCCCCAGTCTACACTGGGAACAGAAACTTACAAGTGCAGAAAACAGCGGAACAACGACATTATTTACATTTAATAACAAAAAAAAAACAACAACAGTATTTTGTTCAGATACTCACTGTTGTCTGGTAACAGAAGAAATCCTGTGGACCGCAGTAATTATGGGTAATCTTGACGCCATGGCAGGAACGGACTGAGTCGTCTCCCATTGGTTGTCTCCAAAATTATTTAATTTAATGAATCGGTTAATTATTTTTATTTAAAATAATATGTATAATGTATATATGTATAATTTATATATTTTTTTATACAGTGTTTGACCAAGTTTTTGCTCCCTGCTATCATTAATATTGTTGTTGTTTTATACTGTGTTACATAATTTTTTATAATAAAACATTTGGAAAAATTATGATGTTGTTGTAATACACCCATCTGAATAAATAAATAACATTAATGAAAATAAATAATAAAAACTCGGTCCATGACCGAAATCAACTTTCTTCCGGTTCGTTGTTAATAGCGTCGTATCTGCTACCATAGCAACAACAAAAACGTATTTTTACTACAATTCTGTAGAGACCCAGGAGAATGTACGTCGAAACGACAAAACTACGAGTCGCATACATAAACAGAGTGGATACTTTGAAAATAAAGTGTATATTTGCCGCTAGAAAAGTCATCAAAAAAAGTCTAAAGCCAGAAACTATCTTAAAATATAGAAATTTCCACCGAAAGTAGAAGGGATATTCGCCATATTTTTTTGCTCAAGCTGCGGAGAAACTCGTCAGTCACGTGACCTGAACTAGGCCAATAGAAATAACCCTGTTCTGAGAAATAACGCGTCAGGAACGCGCAACCAGCGATCTACCTTTTCATTCGGTGATAACAACCTACTGAGCCCGCTAGGAGGCACAGGAGGCACAGTCTGAGGCTATTGAATGGGACTGATAACTTATAATAATTGCCCATTTAATGGGCTGATAACATTCGAAGCGGGTGACTTCGACCATGTTCCGAGTGAGGCAGGGGACATTGAGTCCGAGGGGCTATGTTCCGGGCCTCTATTGTTGAGGCGGCCGACCGGAGCTGTGGCCGTAAGGTCATTGGTGCCTGTCGCGGCGGCAATCCCAGAACTCGCTGTTGGACACCAGCAGTGAGGGATGCCGTCAAGCTGAAGAAGGAGTCCTATAAGGCCTTTTTGGCATGTGGGACTCTGGAGGCAGCTGACAGGTATCGGCAGGCTAAGCGGGACGCGGCTTCGGCGGTTGCTGAGGCAAAAACTCGGACATGGGAGGAGTTTGGAGAGGCCATGGAGAACAACTTCCGAACGGCTTCGAAGAAATTCTGGTCCACCATCCGGCGTCTCAGAAGGGGGAAGCAGTGCTCCATCAACACTGTATACAGTGGGGATGGGGAGCTGTTGACCTCGACTCGGGACGTTGTGGATCGGTGGAGGGAATACTTCGAAGACCTCCTCAATCCCGCCGACATGTCCTCCAATGAGGAGGCAGAGTCTGGGGACTCAGGGGCGGACTCTCCTATCTCTGGGGCTGAGGTTGCCGAGGTGGTTAAAAAGCTCCTCGGTGGCAGGGCCCCGGGTGTGGATGAGATCCGCCCGGAGTTCCTCAAAGCTCTGGATGTTGGGGGGCTGTCCTGGTTGACACGCCTTTGCAGCATCGCATGGACGTCGGGGACAGTACCGCTGGATTGGCAGACTGGGGTGGTGGTCCCCCTCTTTAAAAAGGGGGACTGGAGGGTGTGTTCCAACTACAAGAGAAGGCGTTCGACCGTGTCCCCCGGGGATTCCTGTGGGGGGTGCTTTGGGAGTATGGGGTGCCGGACTCCCTTGTACGGGCTGTCCGGTCCCTGTACGACCGGTGCCAGAGTTTGGTTCGCATTGCTGGCAGTAAGTCGGATTCGTTTCCAGTGAGGGTTGGACTCCGCCAAGGCTGCCCTTTGTCACCGATTCTGTTCATTACTTTTATGGACAGAATTTCTGGGCGCAGTCGAGGTGTTGAGGGGATCCGGTTCGGTAGCCTCAGGATTGGGTCTCTGCTATTTGCGGATGATGTGGTTCTGTTGGCTTCATCGAGCCGTGATCTACAACTCTCGCTGGAGCGATTCGCAGCCGGTTGTGAAGCGGCTGGGATGGGAATCAGCACCTCCAAATCCGAGACCATGGTCCTCAGCCGGAAAAGGGTGGAGTGCCCTCTCCGGGTTGGGGATGGGGTCCTTCCCCAAGTGGAGGAGTTTAAGTATCTCGGGATCTTGTTCACGAGTGAGGGAAGGATGGAGCGGGAGATCGACAGACGGATCGGTGCGGCATCTGCAGTGATGCGGGTGCTGCGCCGGTCTGTTGTGGTAAAGAAGGAGCTGAGTCGGAAGGTGAAGCTCTCGATTTACTGGTCGATCTACGTTCCTACCCTCACCTATGGTCATGAGCTTTGGGTAGTGACCGAAAGAACAAGATCACGGATACAAGCGGCTGAAATGAGCTTCCTTCGCATGGTGGCCGGGCTCTCCCTTAGAGATAGGGTGAGAAGCTCGGTCATCCGGGAGGGGCTCAGAGTAGAACCGCTGCTCCTCCGCATCGAGAGGAGCCAGATGAGGTGGCTCGGGCATCTGGTTAGGATGCCTCCTGGACGCCTCCCTGGTGAGGTGTTCCGGGCACGTCCCACTGGGAGGAGACCCCGGGGAAGACCCAGGACATGCTGGAGGAACTATGTCTCGGCTGGCCTGGGAACGCCTCGGGATCCCCCCAGAGGAGCTGGAAGAAGTGGCCGGGGAGAGGGGGGTCTGAGCTTCCTTACTCCGGCTGATGCCCCCGCGACCCGACCTCGGATAAGCGGAAGAAGACGGTACGGTACGGTTCTGCCAATCTGTGGCACTAACCATTAATTATATGTGCAGACAGTTGTTAAAAAAATGAATGTATATGGATGATTTTCCAAAACTGTATGTCTGTCACAGAAGTTTTTAAGCTCCATGAATCTGAGCATGTGGTGATTCCACAGCAGGTCTCTGTTCAGCAGGTGAGTCTGGAGCATTGATCTGAAACTGAGGCACCATGAAGCACTGGCCAGATACTTCAGGTTTGTAAGCATGGCCTCACATATCCTATTTATTATGCAGTCATAAACAAGCGCCACAAATATTGTCAAACGTATACTTGCATGTATTCTTGCATATATATGCACAACATTTTGGATATGCTTTCTTTTATTCAAAGATGAAAAGCAAACCAGGTTCAGAAGACTGCAGGAGGTCTTGTATAACTATGACTGAGGTGGACCTTCTCCCTGTCATGGAACTGTTTTTGGGTGTTTTTATTTCTTTTCCCCCCACTTTCTGTTTTCTGTGCAGGCAGCAGGTGTGCAGCAGAGGGTGGGGCTAGCTTAGCAGCTCAGCAATGACAAAACCAGAGGAGATCCAGGAGCAAGAGGAAACAATGTAGGTATACACAGAAACACTGCATCTCTGTATGCCTGTCAGCTCTGTCTGTAGAGGAGCATCATTTAATCAGTAACTGATACATGTTTTTCTCCTTTTTCAAAAGGAATGCATGAAACAATCAGTCAACTTCACGGCTGAGGACGTCCACCATTAAACTGCAGTGCCACAGTTTCCAGTTTATGGGTTCTTAACCGGCAGCACAGTGGCTTAGTGGTTAGCACTGTTGCCTCACAGCTACAAGGTTCCTGGTTCGAACCTCGGCAGGGGGGGGGTTCTGGATTGAACCTCGGGGCCTTTCTCTGTGGAGTTTGCATGTTCTCCCCGTGCTTATGTGGGTTTCCTCCGGGTACTCTGGCTTCCTCCCACAGTCCAAAGACATGCATGTTAGGTTAATTGATAATTCTAAATTGCCCGTAGGAGTGCATGTGAGTGTGAATGGTTGTGTGTCTGTATGTGTGGCCCTGCGATGGACTGGCGACCTGTCCAGGGTGAACCCCTGCCTTTTGCCCGTAGACGGCTGGGATAGGCTCCAGCAGATCCCCGTGACCCTTCAAGGATAAAACGGGTATAGAAAATGGATGGATGGATTCTTACCCCCCAACTTTTCTGCCCCAATTTGAGAGTCTCTAATGTTGCTTTGCTGATCTCTTTTTCTTCTATTTGCAGAATGTGCTGCACTGGCTGTCCAGAAACCTGAAAAGACTTCAGACCCGCTATACAAAAGCCTTCAGTCCCCTTGTGAGATAAAATGCTCCATTCACTAATTTTCTCACTCAGCGATCTTTCTGAGGTTTGACTACGTTCCTTGCTGGAATATCTTTGTTAGAAGCCTCCAATAAATGCTGCAAACATGACAGTTTCCACATGGGTGTATATCTGGATCAGAAGAGTTTCTGGTGATTTGATGAAAGCATTTTCTTGAATGCTTTTGTCTCAAGAGATATTGAGCTAAATGTTTCAAAAATATATATAATTAGCCCACTAACATAAAAAACACACTTTTGGATGAGGAGATAACAAAATAATACATCTGGACAGAGAAAGGTAGAGGCAGCTAAGGGGGAGCATTAAATGTCACCTGAAGATTTTATTTTGTTTTCCTTCTAAGCTGTTCTTATGATTTGACCTTCTAGTTTTGTTCCAGAGTAAAACAGACCAGTTTCCTGTTAAATATCTGCTTCCCTTAGTCAGCATAGTCCTGTAACATCTTTAAAGATTTGTTTCAGCCTGTTGTGTTGTTGTTGCTGTTGTTTCTGCAGCGTTCAACAAACCCCCCATTTAACAACTCATTTAAAAAAGACTTGAGTTTGAAGGTCAACAGAAGGTTAGTCAACTTGGTGCTACCACGCTACGATACTGTCCTGTTTTAAAAGGTGGAGAGTGGAAGGATCGTCTGAACTCCAGAACAACAGTGACACTTTGAGGGGAAATACAACTGGCTGAAATGAAGCCGAATGATCCGGAAACATTAGAAACTGTCTGACGGATGGAGACATCATGATCAAGTATCGATTGGTCATGAAAAGAAAAAAACATGACATTTGTCTAAATTAAATCCCAGACTTGATTTATTTATTCAAAAGGTTTTGTACATGCAGTTGAAAGTGTTTGTCCTCCCAGATCTGCAGGGAGACTTAGGAAGCAGAAGACCAGTTGCCGCCTGCAGCTGCCCTGATGTTCAAACCTCACAGAGACCACTGGAGAAAATCCAAGCGGTCAGTTCACGCACACTGATCCAAAGAGAAACTATGTTTTACTGATCACTGTTGTCTTGAAGAGCTCCATAAGCTGTTTCATATCTCAGAGCCAACTGTTCTTCGTTGCTTTGCAGGCTACACAGAGAAAGAGATGAGACGTCTGTGGACGGAGAATGTGATGCTGATGATGCTGTCAGGGTCTGTCTCAGTGAGACTCCAGAATCCAGCAGCCAACAGCAGCAGCAGAGCTACAGAGTACAGGTTGCTACTGTAGCTTAGTGCTCCTCAACCTTTCTGGGGTCCTGGACCTATTTATTATCAACTCTGAGGACCCCACCCCCCCACCCCCGCGATCTGTGTGTGGGGGGGTATTTGACAGGAACAGCAGAAACTGTCTTTTAACATTATGGCATTTATTTACTCTTTGAGGCAAATATGAGCTGTCAGTTGTAATTTCCAAAACAAAAGAAAATTGTAAATTAGAATATTATAAACACACAGAGGCTGCTGAGGATCTGAATCAGTTGCTGTAAATCCCAACATGATAGATTTAATCTTTATTGTCTCTTTTTGCTCTCTGTTCTCATTTTCTTTTCCAGTGACTGAGAGTCTGCTTCATCTGGAACAAGCTGCCTTTTTTTTTAAAATATGAGCCATCTCTCCCTGTTGTCAAGTTAAAGCGCCGTCCTCTACTTCTTTTTTTCCCCTCTTCTTCTTTCTGTTACTGAGTTTATCGTCTTCTTGAAATTTCAAGCTAACTTGGATTTTGCAAGTTAATGATTTTCTCCCAACAGCTTCTTTCAAATTTTTCACAATAAAAGCATTTTTTAAAGAAATGAATGGTGTATGGCCACTGAAATGCTAGGCGGCTCATAATTTGAAAAGGATGTAGATTGTGTTAACTTTGTATTAACACTGTCATGCAGTAACTTCTACAATGTAAATAAGTGTAAGATTTCTTATTAAAATACAGTGAATTACACTTGTGAAAGAGAAAAATAAGGTCCTGTTACTCTGTAATTTAGGTAGATAAAGGTATATATATATATATATATATATATATATATATATATATATATATATATATATATATATATATATATATATATGTACATATTTCATTGTCATGGACCCCTTGCAATTACAACACAGACCACTAGGGGTCCATGGACCCCCGGTTGAGAATCACTGCTGTGGGTGACCTGCTGGGAGCTTCTTTTGTTCAACTGCAGAGAGATCCAAGTCTTTCTAGCTGAAGTCCACTTTGCTTAACATTTCACGTAAGAAAAAATGTAATAAAAAGACAGTTATGAATGTATTAAAACAATTGTAGAACCCTGAAGAGTATTTAACTGTTCTTTCACATAACAGGAGTCAGTTTGTATTTATCCACTGTGTTATGGCAAAATTAGGAAATCAATGAAACTGACTCCAGTCAAATATAAGAATCTTTATTGCAATGAGAACAGTCCAAACATATGCATGTACATTTTCTGAAATAAATAACAAAGTATACATTAGACCATAGCCAGAGACCATTTACAACATCTTAACTTCCTTTATGGACTTTTATTATTTTTGACCTGGTCTATGACTAATGAACTGTGCATGACCTGTTTATGAACTGGACTCTAAACCAGACCACTGACCCCCATGAGTCAGCATTTTCTTCAAGAAGATACACAAACTCATATACATGCTAAGAACACTACCCAAGTAGCTTTGTTTATCCCTGTTTTAATATCTAAGAGAACAAGGCAGGTAAATCTTCAGAGACGCAGAGAGCTGCATTCTCAAGAATTTTAACTAATGTAAACTTACAGCCAGGCCCCATGAATGAGAGGAATAATGATACTTTTAAAACTTTCAAGTCAGCCTCATTAAATGTTTGATCTTTAGCAGGGAAAACATTTTTAATCAATAATTAAATTAAATTCATTCACAACATGAATCAATTTGGCAACATGGTGAAAATAATGCATTGTCAACAAAAGTTTAAAAGAAAATGTATGTATATATTTAAATTAAAACTACTCAGTGAAGTAAAATCATACCTGTCAGTGTTTTATTTGATCTTATACATTATATGGATAACTGATATAAAAAGAAAGACAAACAAAAGACGGTTGTCCCGATGTTTTGGGCTAACGCTGACTTAACCATGTTAGCGCGGCATTTATCACCAACAGCCGACTGCAGCGAGTAGTTCATTCAAAGTACGCCCCCTTGTAACTGACTGTAGTAGCTACAGGATATAAGTCCCGCAAAAAAAGTGACACTAAAAACTCAAGGTACTGGTAAAATATAGTTTATAGTTATTTTAGGTAGTTATTATCACTGTAATCTTTGTCCAAGAATCAATTTCTCCAGAAAAGATCGTTGTTTATTTATTATTTGACACTATAAACACTTTGACCTCTTCAGGCTTTTATTTTGGTACTTCCGGTTGCTGGCAAATCCTAAATTTGCATTATAGTTAAATATTTTGTGGTTCAGAAGACGTCTATTTGACGTCTTTTTGCGACGTCGGAATCACGTCTCGAAAAGGTGCAGAATGAAATGTTTTTTTGACGTCTTTTCCCGACGTCGTGTGGACGTCTTTCCCTCGACGTCGTGTGGACGTCTCGAAAAGGTGCAGAATGAAATGTTTTTTTGACGTCTTTTCCCGACGTCGTGTGGACGTCTTTCCCTCGACGTCGTGTGGACGTCTCGAAAAGGTGCAGAATGAAATGTTTTTTTGACGTCTTTTCCCGACGTCGTGTGGACATCTTTCCCTCGACGCTTTATGGACCTCCACTTCCATTCATCCGGGGCTGGATTAACGTCCACTAACTACCTTCATTAAAGTGTTAAAACTGGACTATTCTGTAATTTACTCTAAGGTAGCAAACTAGAAACCAAACCAAATTTACATTGCAATTTCTTTTAAATGTAACAATTCTGTAAAATTAACACATTCAGTAAAATTATAGCATTACATGCAGTGCAAAATAATATAACCATTACCCGTGTTGCAACAGTTAATAGCTCACAGAATTAGGAAGAAAGGCAAAAAACAACTTTATTAATATTGATTCACACTATTTACATATTAACATTTGTCATACTATACAGAATATACATATTGAAAATGATTAAGACTACACATTTACAAATTAACAATGATTTAAACTATTTACATAATCTCTACACTACGTACCACATCATCTGCATATGAACCACAAGTCCAGTTAAACTAGGTGTTGAGGCCTCCACTTCTGGCTGGTGCATGTTTGAGGTGGTCGGCCACGACTTGTTTTACTTCTTCTGCCTCCGTCGCCAGGGGGTAGGCCTTCATGACAGCATCTAGAAAAAAGTTGTGGATTGTCACCATGTCCCTGTAACTGAACTCTCGTAGAAAACTTCTACAAAAATAAATATTAGCTTACGATTAGCATACAATTAGCTTAGCAATATTAGCAAGCTGGCTTCAAATGAGAATCAAGAGGAGCACCAAGATTGACAGTTCAAAGCATCTTGTGGGATTTAATACCACGTAAAAGACATTTAGCAGAAAAATCCTAACTCTTTTAGTTTGATATTACACACTTAGAAAAGAATGAAAACTGTTTTGATAGTTACAGCTGAACACCATAGCCACGGAGGCACCCATCACTGCGAAGAACGGCAACACCCCCATCATCGCTTTGGTATGCTCCGCTGCAGGCTCTCCCTTTGATATCTAAGTATTCACGTTTCAGAGACTGAAAGATGAAATGATGGTGGGATGTTGAAGGGTATGTCGGGGCAGTACTAACCTGAAAATTATGTTTTCAATATTAAAACCAACGAATGGGAGGAAAAAATACAAACACTTATTTGAAATGTTTAATTACATTATATGAATATAATTTTCATTTAGCCCCGTAATTTGTACGAGAACCCTCAAAATACTTACATTTCCAGTAATACTCTTTAAACACATTCAGCCTGGACCAGGGTTTTACCTCGCAGCAGAGGGTGTTTTACAGTCAGCTGTGATATGCAACAACGTGGAGTGTGAGATAATTTGAGTCTCATATCGTGGTCGACAGCGGTGTCCAGATGAGTCCACTTAAGGACGTCGATATAACGTCGAGATGAGGTCCGATCGGCGGTGTGCGGCGGCGCGCACAATGCGGGAGCCTCTCCCCCGCAATAAAAGTGGGGATAAAAGTTCATTTCTCAGGCGGGGAAAAATCACATTGGGCATAAGGTGTCTGGAACTTGGTGACCAGTGGAGCACTTGTGGACGTCAATATAACGTCGAAATGAGGTCCTCGTTGGACCAAATCACTTCCAGTGTCTGCGCGTGTTTAAGCGCTTCCATGCGGACTCAGAAGCGCACTGTGCGCGCACACAGTGCGGGAGCCGGTCCGTCGCAAATGTCGAAAAAAGGTCCAATAATGACGTCTACATCTCGACCTATTATGCACGTTGAGCCGACGTCTATATTTGGTCTTTATATCACGTCCAGATTCTGAACGTCATAGCAACGTCTAAAAAGGGTCATATTTTGACGTCGAAGTTTCGACCTATTTTCTACGTTCCATAGACGTCGAGATCTGGTCTCTGACGGACCGACCTAAAACTGACGTCATCTGCACGTCTTTTCGACCTGCAATGTTTGGTGGCGCCAGAACATTGAGATTTAACACTGAGATTTAACATTTAGATTTAACATTTAGATTTAACTTTTATATTTAGATTTAACATTTGATTTAGATTTAACTTTTTGATTTAGATTTAACATTTAGGCATAACATTTAAATTTAACTTTAGATTTAACATTCCTCTTTAGATTTAATTATTTAATACATTTTAAAAGTTAACAAATATTGTGTTAACTGTGCTAAAAAGTGACTTTCAAAAATTCCCGCCACTTTTTAAAACATGATTTAAAGCTAAATGTGACAAAATGTTGCTGTTATTTTCAGCATGACCAACTTTCCAAATGGCGCCCCATACCTTCTGGCCTGTAAGGTCATCTTCAAACTGGCACTATTTAGATCAGGAATGGGCAAACTACGGTCATACGGCTATATGGGGCTCATTAAGGTTTTTAATGTTTGATTATTAATTTGATTTACTTATATTAATAAATCTTGTTAATGTTTTATTTTCTCTGCAATTCTTACGTTTTCGCACTAGATGGCACACTCTAGATACGTTGACCGTTGAAGTGCGGCGTATTACCCTTTGTTTGCATTATACTCTTTGACCCCTCCACCAAGGGCGGTTTTTGCTATGGGCAATGTGGGCGACCGCCCAGGGCGCAATCTATTTGGGGGCGCACAAGCGCCCTCAAAAAAAAAAAAAAAACACCTCTCAATGGGATACATGACATGTACTGGGTTATTTCAAGGTCTGAATTAGATTTTTTTGAGTTGGCTCCAGTGAAATATGACTTCAGTAACATGTACTTTGAAAGTTAATCTGAATTGATGCTAAAGATGACCACTCTTATCTACCTGGATACTCTCTGTTGGACTGAGAGGCGTCTGCCAATGACTTCTGTCAGGGTTGAGAGTCTGTCAAGGCCTTGTATGGGGGATGTCTCTCCTTCTCTCTACATTTCTGCAGTTCTTCATTTTCTTGTGCATGGTTTTTCATGTGCTAAAATAAATTTGTAGTGTTTCCACTGTATTTCACAGCCTTTTTACAGCCTACACAACTTGCTGTTGTTTTGTTTTCGGTATTAAAATAAAGGCAAACGGCACTCCTTTTTCTTTCTCTCTCCATGAGGTGTGTGTCGATGAAGGAGGAGAGAGAGCGCTGAGTGGGGGGGGGCCAGGCTGAGTCTACCTGCATGCTTGTTTGGCTGGCGCCACTGAGCCACGCGATGATGCAACGTCAAAAGACGAGACGAGGGGGAGGGGGAGGAGGACACAGCAACAGCATGTCACACACAGACCTCGATGCATTCGCACTTAGTAGGAGAGAATAAAGCTTGAGTATTGATCTTTTTTCTTCAATTAGCCTACCCATAAAACAGATTTTCAACAAAATTGCTGTGGTGGTATTTTTTCTTAGTTCCAAGAATTTATTTACAAATGTGGTTATGAATTAAACAATCATAAAAGGTGGTGTGACCTTTCTCTCTGTAGAAAGATCAATGTGATTTAAACTCAGTCTCACAGTTCTCAGAAATTCAGCCTCACAGTCCAGATGATCAACTGAAGAGATTTCGGTCCCAGTGCAACTACAGTAATCTAGTTTATTTTTCCCCCATATTATTTCCATTACCACTAATTAAAATCAATGCTTACACACACACGCACATTTTTCTTTTTTTTTTCTTTCTTTAAATCATTAAGAGGGATGCAAACCTTTGGCTGGTCCATCAGTGAGTGAGAATAAGATCGCAAGAAACCTCAGAAAAGGATGCAATGTCACTCACTAACCTGAGAGCAGAATGTTCCTTAGCGCACATGGAAAGGCAGAAGATTTTCACCTCAACTCTTGAATCTTTTCCATTTCCAGTGAAGATGAACGCACCAGTCAGGGCATAAAACAAGCTGCTTCCATTTAAACCAGCAAGTTGAGAGTAACATCTAGTATGTTCATCTCGTCACTTCAGATCTCTTTTAACCACACAGAGAGCAGTCACTGAGTGCTATTTCACTTATGAGGATTATTTTGATCTCTCTGCTTCTCTTTCCGTGTCTTTATGTAGTTATGTAGAGCAGTGATTCCCAAAGTGTGGGCCGCGGCCCCCTGGTGGGCTGTCGTGGGACTACAGGTGAGCCATGAGAGGTCATTAAAATTAAACAAATGTGTTTTAAATCCTTGATCTTTTTTAAATATGTTTTTAATTACTGTAAAATATTCATGACATGATTAAAAAACATTAAGAAGTAATAAAACAACCAGTTAAGTGTTATTCTACTGTCATCTTAACTTAATATGACAAGTGTCACCTTATTTGTTGACCCCTTACAATAATATCATGGTTCCTTGTCCTGTATGTTGATCACAGTTAAAGGTTTTGGTGGGCTGTGGAGATTTTTCACATTTCAAATTGGGCCTTGGTATTCTGTAGTTTGGGAATGGCTGCTGTAAAGGATCTGTTATGTCTCATTGATGCACATTACATCCCTGGCAGTGAAAACTATAGGAAGACAACATAAATACTGGAGCTCAACTGAACACTGTGTTTGGGCTTTTACATACACAAACATATTCTGCTCACACTGGTCTCCTGCTTTAGTGGTCACCAATAAGCCTATTTGGATCTTAAATGAGATAGCGATGGGTTTACTTGTCACTGTTGATGGTGCAGACTATTCTGTGTGCAAGAGTATTAGTGGTGCTAAATGCACTAATACTATCAGGGCCAGCCTGGTTATGAGGACACGTTGCCTTGGAGGAGGTGGAGAAGTTTCTTTGGGCTAACAAAAAAGAGAGCTGCAAGCCAGAGGAGGATCATTTAGCTCCCCGAGTATCAGCACAGACCTCTTCTATACGGACTAGACAATATAACACATGCACTTTTAGATTTCTGGACATGTTTGCCAAGTTGAAGGGCCTCTTTAAAGGCCCCCAGGTGCCAGCAGAATCTGGGACCACCACGGCTGCCCCTGACCCAGCCCCAGTTCCAGCTCCAGTTCCAGCTCCAGCTCCAGCTCCAGCTCCAGCTCCAGCTTCAGCTCCAGCCAAGGTAAGGCCCCCTGCAACTGAAAACATTCCTCCTAAAATGACAGTTTTTTATCTGAAAAGATACATAACACTCCATAAAACCTCTTTGATTTGCTTTCACACTGCTCGTTACTTGCCAGCAGCAGCAGCCAAAGCTGAAATTCAGCACAGCCACAAAAAATTAAATACAGCATCCTGCACGTACTACAAGGGACTGATAGCCATTTTTTCTTCTAATGTCAGAGCCTTGGCCTCTGCTCTGTACCACCATCCATTCAGTTGCCCAGCACTCTGTCCAGCAAGAGTTTCAAATAAAACATGGACCCCATCGAAGTCACTCACTACCAAACAGGCACTTTTGAATTCACTTGAGACTAAACACCGCTTGTTTTTAGATGTGCCCATCAAGCAAGGAATTTATTTGTTAAATGGTGAATTCAGTATTCCTTAAAACCAATTACAAAATTAAAATGCCATTCAAGTAGCTGTGTAATGATAAATGGAGCCAAGAATTTGACTGAGTGGAAAAATGTGCATTTGTCTTTTAGGAGGAGAAGGCAGCTGATAATGAAAATGAAGCGAAGAAAGAAGACAAACCACAGGGTAAGTCATCTGGAGATGCTGGACTATGGTCCATTACCTTTTCGATGGGCTACAGATCATGGCACCAGCTATATCCCAGATAGTTACGAACAGAATTATATCTAATCATAGATTACTCTGCAACATAGTGTATCAGCTCATAATGTAACCCAGTTGCTGTCTGCAGTTGCTCTCAAAAACATGTGATGTCTGTTCCTATAAGCCTCAGAAGATTGTAAAGCTTCTGATGGATATCATCAGCTCTATGTGGAGAACTATTGATCACAGAAATGACATGTAATGACACTTGAGAGACTATTGACATGTGAAACAAAGGCGATCACTGTTAAGCAAGGAACATTTTGTTTTGGATAACCTTACCTAAACAGACTAGGTTGTGGTTGAGTTTTCCAGGTTTTTATGCTTTTAGAGGATATTTAATTTCACATTTTTTATGCTGTAAAAGTCCTATCATGATCTGGATAACACAGATTTTCAAGTAACTATGAATGTTTTCTGCAATAGCCAGACTATAGCACTTTATACAAAGTCACTACATGCTCAATATGGAAATAAGGATTAGAAAAATACAGAAGAGCTTGAGGTCCAACTGAAACAAAATGCATTATAACAGGAAGTCTGGAGGAGATAAAATATAATGCTAATCATTTCTTTTGTTCAGAATCAACCACTTCCCCAACACCAGCCCCTGCACTGGCCTCAAATCCAGCACCAGCTTCAGCCCCTGCACCGGTACCAGCTCCGGCACCAGCTCCGGCACCAGCTCCGGCTCCAGCACCAGCTCCAGCACCAGCTCAAGCTAACCCTGATCAGGCCCCACCAGATGGGTAAGACCTCCATCTACTGTGGTCTCTATGGTTCTGATTCTAGGTAATGCTGACAACCAGTATCAAATTAATCACTCACCGTGCACTAATTAATCAGATAGCCTGGTAAGTTGTTGGAGAGAAACGGGGAAAGGTGAACACAGTATCTGAGATCTTTATCCCCTGGTGAAACATGTGTTTTAACTGAGTGACGACCTAAAAGTGGATTAAAGGCTTTTCAGCTCTTTAAGCATAAGAAGGTCATCAGAGCTTCTTCTGGCTCAGCCATACTGTAAATGCCATGAAGCTAACAGCTAACAGCTACTGCCAATCAGCTCATTTGCTCAGACAAGTTTTTAAATGAGATACACTGTGAATGATACATGGGGGAAATAACAAGCATTTGGTAGAAAGAGCTAAAGAAATGTATGGTAACTCATGAGTGAAATGAGTGTGAGCAGTTCAAAGGTTACATACGGACACTGTTACACAACCTGGCTTAAAATCACAGTCTATGAGCCGATAATTGATTTAAAAAGGATCCAGTGATCTAATGAACCTTTACCATGTAGAGTATCTTAAATAACTTTCTTTTTTCTTTTTTTTTACTCTGTATTAATTCTAGTGTTTCACATATTCTTCAGGATATCATATCTGTAACTTCTTCTTTTATTTCCCTTTACTGATTGATCAATCATTCTTTCAATATAAATACCAATGTACTCTCTTTTCTTATGTAAGCTATGAAAACTACTGACAAGAAGCTGCTTTCTGCGTCTTTCTTGTATTTTACAAGATTAGTAGCAGTCCCTGTATGTGGTGAGACACATAAGTAAGATGAAAAGCTGCAGCTTTCCAAGTAGATTAGGAGGAGGTGGCATCAGCGCTGTAGCTCACTACCACCAGAGAGCCTCGACTGTGGTATTGACAAAACTGAAGTTCTCATTTCACCTTTTAAAAGGAGTAATAGCAACTTCCAAACGTCACACATTATGGTGTAGCTGTGATACTTTTGAAATAGCTTTTAAAAAGTGAGTAATAAGGAAGTGGCACAAGTGTTTTTGAGAGTCTGTATCTTTTTGGTTTAGAAGTGTGTTAAAAACTCGGGCATTGTACTAAGGATGCACGATAATTATCGACCCGATAATTATTGGGCAAATAACAGGAAATTATGACGTCATCCCGATAAGTTCGATATCATGACGAATAGCCCCGATAACATATATATTTTTGTCAACACGGCAGTGCCTCGCTCCCTCTGAGTCTTAAATGGCAGTGAATGTTATGTTCAAGTGACGTCGGCATAATCAAGATCAAGATCAAGAAGAACTTTATTGTCCCCAGGGGGCAATTAACAGTGCAGTAGCAGCAAGACAGCGACAACAACAATAATCACAACAATAACATGCACGACACTGACAAGAACAAGACAATTAAAAAGCAATAAAATAATAAAAACAGAGATAAAATGAAGTTAGTTGCCCACAGTGCAGTGCGTCTTAAAAAAGGGGGTTAAAAACTATTCATTATTTAAAAGGCCAATGACCACTGGAACCCAGGATTTTTTTTAAATCTGTTTGTCCTTATTCTTGGCACCTGAAATCTCCATCTAGAGGGGAGCAACCTAAATTCAGATGCCAGAGGGTGGCTCGGGTCAGAGAAGACCAGTCTTGCTTTCTTTAAAGACCTGGTTTTGTGCAAGGCCAAGATCTCTGTCAGGGGGGTGCCAACAATTTTACTGCACACTTTAACCATCCCCTGGAGTCTACTCCGATTTTTAAGACTAATTAGCCCGAACCAGCAAATAAAAGAGAATGTCAGGACAGACTCAATAAAACAAGAATAAAACATTTTCATAAACCTTGTATCAATGTTTATATTCCTGAGTTTCCGAAGGAAGTACAAGCGCTGGTTGGCCTTTTTGCACACGGCGTCCCCAGGGGGCAATTAACAGTGCAGTAGCAGCAAGACAGCGACAACAACAATAATCACAACAATAACATGCACGACACTGACAAGAACAAGACAATTAAAAAGCAATAAAATAATAAAAACAGAGATAAAATGAAGTTAGTTGCCCACAGTGCAGTGCTTCTTAAAAAAGGGGGTTAAAAACTATTCATTATTTAAAAGGCCAATGACCACTGGAACCCAGGATTTTTTAAAATCTGTTTGTCCTTATTCTTGGCACCTGAAATCTCCGTCTAGAGGGGAGC
Source organism: Hirundichthys speculiger (assembly GCA_018398805.1). NCBI lineage: Eukaryota > Metazoa > Chordata > Actinopteri > Beloniformes > Exocoetidae > Hirundichthys > Hirundichthys speculiger. The sequence goes on along the minus strand of JAGFBZ010000451.1, from coordinate 174,249 downwards.
AACCTAAATTCAGATGCCAGAGGGTGGCTCGGGTCAGAGAAGACCAGTCTTGCTTTCTTTAAAGACCTGGTTTTGTGCAAGGCCGAGATCTCTGTCAGGGGGGTGCCAACAATTTTACTGCACACTTTAACCATCCCCTGGAGTCTACTCCGATTTTTAAGACTAATTAGCCCGAACCAGCAAATAAAAGAGAATGTCAGGACAGACTCAATAAAACAAGAATAAAACATTTTCATAAACCTTGTATCAATGTTTATATTCCTGAGTTTCCGAAGGAAGTACAAGCGCTGGTTGGCCTTTTTGCACACGGCGTCGATCTGATTATCGAAGGACAACCTGTCATCAAACTTAATGATGTGACGCCTCTCATGTAAACTCCGACAAGCGTTTGTATATAATACAAAAAGGAGCGGCGAAAGGACGCAACCCTGAGGAGAGCCGGTGGAGGAGAAGAGGACGTCAGACAGAACGCCATTGACCCTGACCCGTTGTGATCTGTCAGTTAAAAAATCCAACAGCCAATGAACCAGACCTTTGTCAATGTTAAAATTTAAAAGACGCTTGGCTAAAATATGGGGCTGAATGCAGTTAAAAGCAGTTGTAAAATCGATAAAAAGCAGGTGGACAAAACTTCCGACACCATCTAAGTGCAACATAATCATGTTGAGAAGGGTGATTATTGCATCATCGACCCCCCCTCCCCAGCCGATACGCAAACTGGAGAGGGTCCAAGTTTGCCTGGACAGTGTTCATAATATCGTCCTTCACTATCCTCTCAAATGACTTCATTACCAAGGAGGTAAGTGCCACGGGTCTGAAGTCATTTACTGCCTTTGTGCATTTATTTTTGGGCACAGGGATAATAGAGTCCTTCCACAGGCAGGGCACCCTGTGGACCTGGAGTGACCAGGAGAAGATGAAGCAGAAGATGTCTGCCAGCTGTTCGGCACAGTTCCTCAGAATCTGACCTCCGATACCATCGGGACCCGGACTTTTCCTCTCCTTCACGCCCCTGAACACCCTCTGTACCCTCTCCTTGTCGACCTGCACTGCCACTGTGCTGTTCGGCTCTAACACAGCACCTTTAAACACAGCCAATTCGTGGCTAAAATCCTGGTCATTAAAACGATTTGAATGAATATTCAGTTCATTTGCCAGGTCATAATCAGACTTCTCATTTAAAGAGATGATGCTCTTCTGAGGCTGTATCCCCAACAAAGATTTCACCCCCTCCCATGCAGGTCGTGAACTGCCAGTACTGAACAGGTTCTCCACCCTGTCCTTATATTGCTGCTTGGCAATTTTAATTTCTTTCCTGACCTGTTTCTGAAGCTCCTTGTATGTATCAGTGTCACCTAAATTAATACATACAAGGATCAGAAAAATCAGAAAAACGATTACTCAATAAGGAAAATGAAGAATACCCCCTCATGCCAGAAAACAACTTGTTAACTCGGTCATAATTTTGGTAGTTGCTGACTTGAATTGATATTCGCAGTATTTTCCCACATGTTACACATAAAAAACTGAAAAAATAGAAAAGGCTGAAGGAACGACTAGCAAACCAGTGAACAGAGGAATTTACACCATTCAAGGAATTACACCTTGAATGCAGCATGCAGTTCAGTGCGCTGATAAAAACAAACAAACATGGTGGCGATTATATTGAATTTAGTTAAAGTTTCAGAAGAAGATAGTTCGCTGGTTATTTGTGACAAATGCTCCAAGCGAAGGAGGGAAAAATAGCACAAGCTTTAATACGTCAAACTTGATCAGCCACCTGAAACATAACGCTTCCATGGAGTTTTGAAATCGCGCTAACGTGAGCTAACATGAGCTAACGCAAGCCAGCAGCAAGTCAACCCCTCCCCTCCCCTTCCCTCCCCTCCGCTCCTCTCCCCTCCCCTTCCTTTTATTGTCATTGAGGAATGCATTTTTTCAGTTAGTAATTCTGATGCATGTATTTCCATCAGTTCAAGGAGCCTTTATTTTTTATATCAGTCAGTAATGAACCTTATTTAAATTAATGTGAGATATCAAATAGGTTTGTTTGATAGCTTTATGAAAATGTCTGAGAGGCTTGACAATAGTTTTTTATTAGAAAAAAATAAATATCTGTTCATTTAAAGAGTCAAAACTGTTTTTGGTTTTGTTCATAGTATTGATGTAATGATCTTAGGTATATGTGTGTGTTATCGGTATCGGCCTTTAGGAGCTGAAAGTTATCGGTATCGGATTTAAAAAACAGTTATCGTGCATCCCTACATGGTACGCAAACTTTTGAAATTCTTCCTTTTAAAAGCAGCCTGACGTGTCTATTACCAGACAAATAAAAGGTTAGGCAGCACGGTGTCTTGGTGGTCAGCTCTGTAGTCTCCCAGCTAGAAGGTTCCTGGTCTGAACCTCAGCAGGTCTTTCTGTGTGGAGTTTCCATGTTCTCCTGGTGCTTATGCAGGTTTCCTCCAGGTACTCCAGCTTCCTCTCTGTCTAAAGACATGTTCGTTAGGTTAATTGTGGTCCTAAATTGCCCCTGGGAGTGATTGTGAGTGTGCATGATTGTTTGTCTATGTGTGGCCCTGTGATGTACTGGAGACCTGTCCAGGTGGACCCCTGCCTTTCACCTGAAGAGAGCTGGGATAGACTCCAGCAGATCCCTGTGACCCTACAGAGGATTGAGCAGGTATAGATGATGGATGGATAAAAGGTTCTGCCAGGTGTACTGCTGGATGCTGTCCACAAGGTGGCAAAAGATAACCGTAGGCACATTTCCCACCCCCTTTCCCCTTTGAAAGACATTAAGACAATATATTCCTCTATTTAAATAACAGAAAGGATGAATACTGGGTGAAGGCTATCTGAGGCTGCGCTGTTGGGGAGGATGTGATATAAAGGGCAGAGAGAAAGGAATTTAAAAAGTTATTTTACCAGCCAAGAAACATGAATGCTTGTTTGTATTTTTACAGGAACTTTTCAAATTTAAACTTTTTCAGCTTTTCAGCTCAATCACAGGCCAGAAGAGGCTGCAATCTTAAACTAAAACAAACCACACACTTATACAGAAGTTACTCAAAAGTTGGAGTCCAAAAGAAGACAGGACATTTAGATATTGATCATGTAAAGCCTTTCCTTTTAGATAATGAATTGCAGATTGTTTTTAATTTTGTTTTCTTCTATATATGAATCTTTGTTGCGCTGTGACTGTGGTTCAGCAAAGATAAGGCTTAAAACTGTATTTTATAGTTAAAATACAGTCAAAATGAAATGATTATCTTCAGTCATTTTACCTGAAGTTTGTGTCATCTCAAAGTGTTACATCTTTTGATGGACACGAAAAACATGTAAAGAAAATGAAATATCGGTTCACTTTTATGAGATGTGGGTGAATCTGGATTAACGTGCACTGGGAGAAAATAATCATTCATTTATACCAGGGGTGTCAGACTCATTTTCACTGAGGGCCACATCAGCATCATGATGGCCCTGGAAGGACCAGATTGACAGCATGAATGTAACAAAATGGAATGTAAATCAAAATAAATTAAACTGTGCCTTATTATATTGTTAAATAACTGTTTCTGTATTTATTATGTGTCAAAGTTTCAAATATTTAACTCATTATTATATTAAACTCGAGGTTTGTGGTTGTAAATCTGCTCTCGCACAGGTGACGTTTACAGAGTCCGTTGCCATGGTAACGGACTCTGTAAACGTCACTCAGAGTATCCATTACCTTGGTTTCAGAAGCAGAAGCGATTCTTTGTTTTTCTTGTGGGCTAAATTTGGCATACTTAGCTCTGCATTTCTTGTCAAAATGCTGATTTAGATTATACTCTTTTACGACTGACACCGCCTCATAACACAAAAGACATACCGTTTTTTCACCTTGAGGTACAAACTTATATTCGTTTTCCCGTCGTTCATGAAACTGCCTTCCTTGTGCATCAATTTTTCTTTTCTTGGACATATTAGATTAGTTTGTAGAGATTTTTCTCAAGTCCATCAGTTCTGAAAATCGTCTTGATGTTTTGCTCATGGTGATATACTGTTATCGTTGTGTGTGACGATGAAATGCATTGTGGGAGATGTAGTTAAATGTAGTACAAATACAAATACAAATATACTTTATTGATCCCCCGAGGGGGAAAATCAAGTTTCAAGTACACCAGACGCTGCAGTCTGGTGTACTTGAGGAGCTGCCGGCATCCACCGCTCCTTCTTCATGTCCTGGTCCTGTGGTCCGAGTGTTAACTTCAGTTAACAGCCGTTACCTGTTAACATCCGTTAAAACCAGTATATCTCCACAATGGTGAATCAAGTGAGATATTTCCAGGTCAGAGGAGGAAACACCGATGAACCAAACTCAGATGAACCAAACTGTCTCCTCTGGGAAGACCGAGCTCCCTCAGTCATGAGCAATGGAGCCGACTGTCTCAGAGCCCGGTTCATCATGCGGACCAGGTTGTTGGCATCACCCCTTGGCAGTGCCGGGCCCACCAGGTCTTCAGACGGCCCCTGCCAGGTCAGCTGACTCACCCCGGCGTGTAGACTGCTGGACAGGGGCAGCATGCCGCTGCTGCCACGTCGGGGGCTCCCGTCCCAGTTCAGTCGACGCTGCAGCCCGGATCCAGTGGCGGTGGTTGCCGCGGGTAGCAGTTCAGGATTAGCTTCCCCGAACTGGCCCCCAGCGACACCGTCCATGTCCACCGTCCGGCACATCTCCACCAGCCGCAAGAGGACCGGCTGTTCTAACCGGATGTTCTAACCCGCAGACAGAACGTCGACACCCGACCGCAAAATCACCACAAACCGGCACAAACTGGAGCGTCCAGCGTCATATTGTCAATATGTGCTTTAAAGTGGTGTAAGCTTATTTTAAGCCTTAAAATTTTGGTCTAAAATTTAAGCCAATAATGCACAAGCTCTCGAGGGCCACATAAAATGACATGGCGGGCCTTGTGTTTGACACATGTGCTTTATACGATACCGCTGCTGTAACAAATTGCATTATTGGGAAACTGTTTTTCAGGCAGGAAGAGGACCCTCCTCCACCCCCGCCCATCGTCATCAACAGATACTCTGATGAGCAGCTCAGAACCATCATCAAACGAATGAGAGAGAGGCTGGAAATCTACAAGGAGAAAGTGGCTGATCAGTATGCATCGTCCCCTGAGATAAGCCCTCCAGTCAGTGAGTACCAACACAGTGTCTTTCAACTGGAGTCACCCTGGAAAAGAGCTGACACATAATTAATGATGTTACTGGCCTTTGAGGATATGGAGCCCCGTTTGGGTCATAATTCAATGAATAAATGAGTCTATTATTATGAAATACAGGCGTTTATTATTATCAAATATTTCCCGTTATTATGATAATGGTTTCGTTTTTCATAAGAATGAGCTTTTACATAATAATGGCTTTGTTTTTCATTAGAATGATTTATCTGTCAATCACAGCAAAGAGGGCGGAGCCATTTATGTGATTGGCTGCTCTTTCATTCAGGCATAAGCAACAGAACAGTGAATATCGATAGTGGGCGAGAGGTGCAATGTATATACTCCAGGCCAGTAGGTGGCAGAATGCACCTCAGTTTACGGTTAAAAGTTGACATCGACTAAGAATTGTCAAGGTTTCCCGTAGCTCAGTCCAAGCTACCATAGCTACAATAGTACTAGGAGCGCACCTTGATGACGCCACGGCCCGCTGCTAACGGGACCTCACGACCAAAACAAGTCGATGTTAGAGCGTAGAATGGAGAAGGATCAGCCAATGAGTGTGCAGGTCAACCACTGGTCCCGCCCACTGGCGAAATGTCATTGTTAAGTAAAAACTCATTCTTATGAAAAAGGAAGCAATTATGTAAACACTCGTTCTTAGATAAAAAAGCTATTCTGAAATAAATTATTATGCATTAAACTAAGATTAAATAATAATAAAAATATGTTTCATAATAATTAAAATTTTTGCATAATAATGGGAAATATTTCATAATAAACATGTATTTCATAATAATGGGAAACATTTCATAATAATGGATACGTATTTCATAATAATAAACGCCTGTATTTCATAATAATAGACTCATTTATTCATTGAATTATGACTCAAACGGGGCTCCATATAAGGAAGGGCACAACATTTCCAGTCAACTTCCACGGCTACAGTGATGATACACAGGTTTACAAAGCCATGTCTCATGCATGACCCTGGACCAGTTCATGTCCCTTTTAATTTTATTTTGAGATGTTGAGCCTTAGATTTGTACAGCTCCACTGCGGGGTAACTAGTGTTGCTCCCCGATATGAAGCTCAGAGATAAACATGCGGCAAAGAAACACATCAAGGCAATTTAAAAACCTCATTTTTTTCCATTAAAATTTAGATTTTGAAAAACTCTACTGCACATTCTCATTATTTTCCTGCATTATTTTCTATTTCCACATTAATAGTCTGTAAAGCTCTTTTGTGTTGCCCTCAGTTGCATTAAAAGTACCATACAAATAAGTTTAACTTGGTTTAAACACTGTCCTTTCAGCCCCATTATTAATAAAAGACGAGTACACGAGAGTTGTGGAGGAAAGAGCCAGGCAGGCAGAGGAGGCCCGGATAAAGAAGGAAGAGGCCGATAAGAAGAAGAAAGAGGAACAGGAGAAGAAAAAGAAGGAAGATGAGCAGAAGAAGAAAGAGGCTGAAGAGAAAAGGCAAGAAGAGGAAAAGAAGGTGAAGGTCCCCCTGAAGATGAGGCTAACTGGAGCTTACTGGTCTTTAATAGACTTTGTGCTGAAACCATTTGAGGACTGGATGGACTCTGTGCTGGGCCACACCATCGATCCTTTTACAGACCGTCGCTACATCGCATGGCTTAGTTTGGTGACTCTGGCCATCAATTACAACCTGTGGTTCGTCACAGCCCGGCTGTGTTTCCCATACCACAATGAGACCACTATCCCCTACTGGTTCGCCGTAGACCTCATGGCTGACATCATCTACGCCACAGATGCCATCCTGTTCCAGCCTCGCAAACAGTTTGTGAAAGGAGGAGACATCATAGTAAGTGTGGAACGATACTGATGGTCACGAGGATGGCTTCAATTCAAATCTGACTAATTTTTGTTATTTTTCTTTCAGAAAGATCGTGCAATGACAAAGAAGAACTACAGAGACTCAGAGAGATGCCTGGTATTGTTGCTGCTGAGCTTTGAACTTAAGTCTGATCTAACATCAGTGATGTTGCTAATGTGTTTTTCTTCAACAGGCTGATGCGCTCTCTGTTTTACCAGTAGACTTGTTGTACCTACAGTTTGGATTCAAATCCATCTTCAGAGCTAATCGCATACTAAAGGTGAATTTACGAAAGTGTTCATTTCACATAGAGGACTGTTTAGTGGGATGATCAAAAGAAACAGAGGGGTTTTCCCTGCACCTGACATTCTCTTTTTTATTCTGAAGATGGATACATTTTTCGAGTTCAGTGATCGTCTGGAGAGCATCATGGCCAAGGCTTACATCTGGAGGTAAATTCATCCACCTCCTCCAGCTCCTTTGGAGTTCATATTTAGGTGTTCCTAGGCCAGCCAAGAGATATAGCGGTAATCTCTCCAGCCTGTCCTGGCCCCAGCTTGGAGCCTTCTCCTAGTTGGACATGCCTGAGGAGGAATCCTGACCAAGTGCCCAAACCACCTCAAGTGACTCCTCTCCATGTGGAGGAGCAGCAGCGCTACTCTGAGTCCCTCCCGAATGACTGAACCTCTCAGTCTATCTCTAAGGGAGAGTCCAGTCACATGGAGGAAACTCTATTTAGCTGGGTGCCTGTACTCTTCCACAGGATAGAGTCATTCTTTCATAATCATTCACACTTGGATTTGATCAGTCCTAGAAAAGGTCAGTTAGAAAGCCCAGCGCCAAGGCTTATGGTTTAGAATTTAATAATACTTGAATTGTATCCAAAGGGAAATATATATAGTTGCATTACACATTGAGAATAAACTAGGGCTGGGCAACGATTAAAATTTTTAATCGCGATTAATCACATAATTTCCCCAATTAATCACAATTAATCGCATTGTTTACGCAAAATCAAATAATGAATTCAAAAGTAGTATAAAATGCACTTTAATTCAAATGTTCTGCTGCCATATGAACTAAAGTGCCATAACATTTGTTGTTCAAACACTTTTAAAATCAGCACTTGTCAGTAACACATATTTAGTGTAAATATCATCTTAAAAAATGTAAAATAAAATAAAGCTTATTGCCACTGCAAGGACATTAATATCATCCTGTTTTTATAAAAAAAAAATTAAAAATCCAACAAAATGATTGTGTCTTAGCACAATCAGAACATTAAAACAGGTAATTTCTGAGGTAACAGCAGAAACTTTTAACGCGGAGTGTCAGTTGTTACAAATAACCTTGTTTCTGTTGAATCCTCCGTCTGGGAGAACTTTAAAATGAAAATGTCCACGTTAAAGTTCTGTAACTTTACCAATCTGTGTATCAATCAAAAAAAAAAAAAAAAAAATTAAAAAGTGACATTTTATTATGTTTTTCGTTTTTTATTCTAACACCAAAAAAAAAAAGAAAAAAAATGCCTGTTTTTTTAATATTTCAATATTAGATTAAGATCAAAAACATGAAATTAAAAAATGGGCCACAGAACTGAATTTGTTTTATAATCAAGGACTGAACTTTCTGTTGTCATTACACATCTGTGCCACTAGATAGAGCCGCACTGCAGTAACCAGCTAGAGAACAGCAGGACAGTGAACACATGGAGCAGATCTGATGGAACATGGAGGAATGACACGAAAGTTTTGTTAAAGTCCAGAATGTTTTTTTCAGACAGAATTGTTAATATTTTTACCTGAGTTACTACCTGAACTGTAAAGTTCACAGATTTTTACCGTTCTCCATGTCTGTTTTAGCTTTAACGCATGTTCACCTGCCAATTCTCTTCCGGTTCTGCAGCAGCCAGTAACAGACTTTTCAAAACAAAAGCATGTGAGCAACATGCGTTAACGCACGATAAAATAAATCTCGGCGTTAATAAATTAATGCGTTAACGCAATAATAACGCATTAACTTACCCAGCCCTAGAATAAACTAATAGTTTTTTTTTTTTCATTTTGTTGGCAATTTGAAATTACTCTTTTCTTTTCAACTTTTCAGTTTGAAATCTGAATATTTACACAGCCTGAACTCTTCAGAGATCACCATGAGTGCATTGGGGTGTTGTATCAGAAATGATCTGAGGATGTCACATGCAGCGTCAGCAGTAATACAGCTGAAATCTCTCAGCAGGATACATGAACAGAAACTCCAACAGTTCAATATCCAGGGTGCAGAGACGCTCCTTTCCAGAAACTGATACCAGGATTACACCATCTGTTAACAAGACCTGCCATCTCTGCTCTGTTTAGTTCTGCTACTCTGTTTGTAGTTGTTTACTCCCCGAGTCCCTGTATGGTCTGAGAGGTGGGTAGAGAGGCATTGGAGTCCAGAAGGTTCCTGAAGCCACATCTGGTTGAAACACATAGTACCTCGTTTCCAGCAATCTCATTGGGTTCCGATCAGATATTCTGTTGCATGTGCCATTGATCTCACGTTCTCCATGATGTTTTATTTCTAGCCTTCTTCCTCAACCCATATGGATTTAGGATCTTCCTCCAGCCATTATTTGGGCTCTGACAAGTTCAGCGCACATGTAAACAGCTTTCTCTCTCTCTTGGTGATTCATTATTCATTCATTCATTAATCTTTTAAGGTTCACAACACCAAAACCAAGTGTTGTGTCTCCTGATGACCTAGAACCAGTTAATGTTCTTTTAAACTGTATTTTTTAGATATAACATCATGGAAGGCAGAGAACGTATTACATCTTAGCCAGGACAAAACTTAGGTTTTAATCAGTGGTCCTGAAAACAAAAGAGAGATAATTTTACCAAAATTACGTCATTTTAAATCTTCTCAGCGTGTGAGAAACTTGGGTGTTCTTTTCGACTCTGAGCTGGATTTTATATCAGATATTAGAAATGTCACAAAGACGTCAGGGCTGCAGAGACTGGTGATGCTTTTAAAGGGAAGCTCGAGACCTTCCTTTTTAACTTGGCATATAGTAACATTTCATTTATTCATTTCTCCAGTGTTCTCCTCATGGGGGTCCTCCACATCTGGAGCTACACCTGCTTGGTTTCCAGGGTCGCTGCCATGGGGACTGTCTGTCTTCTGGGTGGGCGGGGCCCTACATTGTGGCCAATGTGGGTCCTCGTCGGCCTGGGTCTGGGTGGCTCCTGTGGCGGAGACCTCTGTGATTGTGGGAGGGGGTGATTTCCTCACCTGGTTTGTTGGTGCCAAGATGGATGTTTTAGAGCAGGGGTGTCAGACTCATTTTCACTGAGGGCCACATCAGCATCATGGTTGCCCTCCAAGGGCCAGACTGACAGCATGAATGAATGAACAAAATGCAATGAAAATCAAAATAAATTAAACTACAGCTTATTATTAATGTTAAATAATGGTTTCTGTATTTATTATGCATTCAAGTTTCAAATATTTAACTTATTATATTAAACTCAGGGTTTAATATAACGACTGACACACATTACACGAAAGTTATACTTTTGTGCATCAATTTATCTTTTCTTCGACATGTTGGGGTTAATTAGTAAAAGGTTTTTTTTAAGTCCATCAGTTCTGAAAAATCGTCTTGCGCATAGCTGCCATTATCGTTGTGGGTAATGACAAAATGCATAATGGGAGATGTAGTTTATTGTCAATATGCGCTTTAAAGTGGTGTAAGGTTTTTTTTTAACTTTTAAAATATTGGTTTAGAATTTAAGCCAATAATGTCCAAGCTCTCGAGGGCCACATAAAATGACGTGGCGGGCCACATTTGGCCCGCGGGCCTTTTCTTTGACATGTGTTTTAGGGTCTATTAAGAGTGGGGGCAAAGGTGACGGGGTTTTGGGGGGGGGGGGGGGGGGGGGGGGGGGGGGGGGGGGGTGCTATGTGAACTGAGTGGGTGTGTGCGGGAGGGAGAGAGAGAGTGTGGATGACTGGGTGTTGATGCTTTTTTCTTTCTGTGACCTTGAGAGTGTAATGGCTTTTAAGTCGTCCTCCTGTTCTTTCTTCTTGTTGTTGTTTTAACGATTGTTTTTATTATGTAAAGCACTTTGTGTTAATTTGGTATGAAAAGGGCTTTTATAAATAAAATTGATTTTATTTGAACCAACATCTCTACTTTGCTCTTAGAGTGATTCGCACCATCGGCTATCTCCTCTTCATGCTCCACCTCAACGCCTGCATCTATTATGTGGCCTCGGATTATCAGGGCATCGGGCAAACCAAATGGGTCTACTCTGGCTTAGGCAGCGCGTAAGTACAGCACCTCTCTGTGCAGGGCAACATTGACTACATGAATTTTCATCATCTCTTATCGGAGAAAAATCTTTCCTCACAATAAAGCCTCCTCAAGAGATCCAGTGAAATAACCAGTCAGATTTCATTTGATTCTGCTTGGTTGTGATGTTACACATGCCCACTTCCTTTTAGAGTCAGTTGTGGCAACAAAAAAAAAAAAAAAAAGAGAAAAAAAGAGTTTGATCAGAGCAAAGGGAGGATAGTGTTAGATAAAATACATAGCAGAGAAATTGTAGAAAACAAAGTCTAACTCTTGACTTTCTTATAAATATCCATCAGTAGTTGTTTTAACAGCAAGATATAAAACTGTGCTGAGATACAGATGATGGAGCTGGATAAAACTGATGATCTTTGTCTGTGATGCCATCATGTCCTGAAAATCTGAACCAATCACTGTCTATGAATTATGCATCAGTCTTAGGTAGTTCAGGTTATCACAGACTTTTTGACCTGAAAGTCACTTCAAGCTCTAAATATATTTTTTCAAGCCCAAGGGGGAAAAATGGAAGATATAATATTAATAAATAAATGTGTTATTTTGTTTGGGGTTTTTTGTATGACTTCCTTCCTGAAAAGGTACACTGTTAAAAAAAAAAAAAAAAGCAATATAACAGTATTTTACTGTCTATTTTACAGATTTTTTTTTAATGCCATTTAATTTACAAAAATAGACTGTGATTTTAAATGTCAAATGTAAAATAACATTAAATCACTGTAACTGTGAAAACACACAATATTTCTGTTCTTTTACAAAAAAACCCCATTAGAAATACATATATTTATTGTTAAAATACGTTCACAAATATATCATAATATCCTAATTTGTCTGTTATTTAAGGGAATAAACTGTAAAATTCAACTTTAAAGTTCTAAAAAAAAAGGAAAAAATCATTTAAAATTACTGAGGAATAAATAGTAAAAATGTGTAATTTTACTATAATTTCTTTGTTAATTGACTAATATTTTCATTGAAAATAACTACAATTACTCTCATCTCTAGATGGTAACATTTATTAATATTATATTAATACATTATTATTATTAATGATATTTATTTTGAAAGGACATCTAAAGAGACATAGGGAAAGGGGAAAGCTTGAGAGGGTGAATAATAAAGAGTTGGACTTGAACTTAGGGCTGCTGCCTCTGCTTATGGAGCATCAGCTCTACCAATGGAGCTGCAATTAAATGCTTTCAATCAAGTATTTCTCTGATAGATCTGCTGCTAGTGATCTGGCAGGTCCTTTTGGGTCTTTTTTGTTTTTTTCCCAGCATCCTTTGCAGCTCTGGTTGTTTAGGTGCTTATCTGTGTTTATTTGTTTGCTATTTGATGTAATGCTGCCATGTAAAGTCTGTTGCTGGTTTGATCCCCTGTTGATTCAGACCCCTTACATTTAACATGTTAATTTGTGTCACCTTGAGTTAAGTCTGTCTGTGTTCGAACGAGTACCTGTGAGTCTGTTTAATAAAGTGTGTGAAACAAACCTCGTACTGTGCAGAAACAGGAAGTCGACATAATACTCCTTTTAGTAGCACCATGGCTCTGTCAGGTGTTGCAGACCAGGATCCACTACAATTCAAAGGCTACAGTCCTTAAAACTGTTGTAATTTTAAACCCAATATCTAGTTTTTCAACAGTTTTTGACATGTTTTGAAAGATGAATCACATTATTATTTATATCATATACTGTTATATTACATCAAACACAAATTATTATACAACTGCTTTACATAAAATGTCACTGAAACCAATTGATAACAGCACATTTCTGTAAAATTTAAGCATTATTTTTCGTAATACAGCATTTACTTACCATATTTCTAGGTAATTTAATTGTTTTAAAATGTGAAAATTTTTCTAATTAAATGTTAAAAACAACCTGAAAATAAGACAAAATCTTGTTAAAATTACAACTACAAACTGTATTTTAATTATGGAAAAAAAACTGTATTTTTATGAGAAAGTAATTTTCTGTTATTTCATTGTATTTTTCTGGCACCCCAGCGCTGGAAAACTACCGTTTTTTAACGATTTTCTTTTTTTAAAGTGTACCTACATTGTTCTTAAAACTGACATGAGAATTTTTCTGTGTAGGGTTAGATTCATTACTTGACACAATCTCCATTGCTGAAAAAATAAAATAAAAATAATGATAATACTTATGATCCCAAATGTAAAATGTTTTGAATGTTGCATCTTTGCTGCTGCTGCAGTTACCTCAACTGTTTCTTCTATGCGGAGAAATCCCTGCTGATGATTGCTGAGTTGCCACGTCCAGACTCCATGTTCGAACACATCTTTCAGATGATGAACTACCTTTTTGGGGCTTTCTTTATGTCCATCATTCTTGGCCAGGTAGCATCTTTTTCTAGCATGTATGTGTAATTGCAATGTGCTTTTTTACCCACTCATTTCTTTTCTTAATTCTTTGATGGTTTGCTCAAGCTTTAATAGAATGACACGTCATTTCACACTTTTTTTTCCTATTTATTCCTATTTATTTTATTTTATTATATTTTTGCGTTTTTTTACTGAACAGCTTAAGGAATTGCTGGGAAAAAAGAAGAAACTGCAGTAAGACATGAAGGGAATGAAATTTTAAAGATTTCTTCTAATTGCAGGGGTGTCCAATTCTTCCAAAACCCAGTCTAAAAAGCCAAACTCATAGCCCAAAAACCTGCATGTTTGTGAAAGCCCCTCTAATAACCCCCACCCTCTTCACAGGTACCTGCGTTGCTACTACTTCGCTGTCCGCAGTCTGATCAACATCGGGGGTCTCAACGAACCCCACACCGTCTTTGAGATTACCTTTCAGATGACTAACTTTTTCACGGGTGTCTTTGTGTTCTCCAGTTTGATTGGACAGGTACCACAGAGACCCTGTCTGTCTGTAGGACGAGCCATAGTCCCTGCATCCTCAGTGCACCTGAATCCTGAGATGACTAGTTCCAAACTAACACCTGATCACCTCCGTTCCCACCTGTCTCATTACTGTTTTGATAGTGAATGAACATTGAGTCTCCCCAGTGCCCCATAGTCCATCACTGTTCTACTGTATTGCCCGAATATCTGACGATATTTTATTCTAAAAATCATATTCTCAAAAATGGGGGTCGTCTTATAATAAGGACTAGACTTTTCTATTGTAATTACACATTTGCGCCACTAGATGGAGCCGCACCGAAGTAACCAGTAAAAATGGAGCATCACAGTGACACATGCGAGCAGGATCTGATGTAAAATGGAGGAACCATGAGACCCACTCGACCAAAGGGGTTTGAAAAATTTGTTGCAGTCCAGAATTTGTTTTACAGACTGAATTATTAATACAGTTATCCCTTGCCAATTTAGTTATTCATGGATTTTTTTTTCAGAAATATATAATATAAAAAAAAAAAACAAGAAAAAATTGCCGAAACATCACAGGATGTTGTGGTTGATCTCTCACAGTGAAGAAATGTTGTGAGCCAGCCTGGCCCCTTTAAGAAGGTGGCCTATGGGTAATGATGTGGCCTTATGGGTAATGTAGTGTGTGTATCGTGGGACGGCAGAATGAAAACGAGGTTAGATGAAAGAGCAGTTTGTTTACTACGGTTCAGAGACCAGAGGCTGTGAGGGTAACAGAAAGACCACAGTTGAGCCTTTGTCTTGTTTCGCTGCAGTGTCTCGCTAATTTTTTGTGGTTTTAAACATATTTTAAACACATTATTGAGGCTCGGGGGGCTCCGGCTCCAGGGAGGTCCCCATTAACCGTGAAAAATAAGGGATCACTGTATTGTTCTTGAAACCGAATATAACTTTACTGTGATGGTTAAGCAGTTATTGACATCATTAATGCAGTTATTGAGCTACTTGGTTGTTGCTCATTCACTGAGTCATAGTCTCAGATTTTAAAAGAATACAGTTTATTGAATAGTACTTTAGTACCAAGGTACTAAGTACTTAGTACTAACTATTAGTACTAAGGTACTAATAGTACTTTGATCTTAAATAACGTGGAAACCTGACACATACCTTACCTTAAGTATGGTACAATACTTCTTAAAAAAGATGAAATCATTAAAATGTTTAACAATACAGCAGAATTTTATTTCTGTATGATTTTTTTCTATAGTAATTGTACAATTGAAAGGTTGTTTTATAAATAACCTTATTGTCTTCATCATATTTTCATTTTCCCAAAATGATATTTGAAAAATAGCAGTCGTCTTATAACCAGGGTCGTTCTATATTCGGGCCAATACTGTATTTTACTGGTTTCCTATGAGGTCTATGAGGTCTATGAGGTCTTGAATCATATCAATCGTGTCAAAGAGGTTGAACGCAGCATTTTGACAAAGGAGGAGTAAAATGGGGTGTAAACTTTAATTACAGACCAAAACTATGTAAACTGAAGCAATTTTGAGGAAGAATGGAGTATGTGTTTGCAGCAAAGTGCCAAGTAATTTTAGCATGGGGACAATGGAGCTGTTTTATAACAAACTGCAAGCATGAAAAAAGGACTCTTTGTACAGGTTTATCCATCTGGCCAGGGGTGGACTGGTAATCTGATTCTGGAAAAGTCCAGAACGGCCGTCCCATCTACGGCTGTCGGCCCTGTTCAATAACCCAAATTTTCAGTCTATCAACTGAGGCGCAGGGGGCACTAAGACGATCATTTATCAGATATAGGCCTAAAAACCAACAAAGCAGACTAATGTTGATGTTTGTCAACAGAAAGATGGCAAACAGAAAATGAAAGGAGAAAGGTTGATGGGAAAAATTAAAACTAAAGAAAGCCAAGTAAGGGGGAGAAGTGTTTCCCATTTAGTCACTATATATCTTTGTCTTCTTTTTCGTGGTGCGTGGTGGGTCAATGTCTGTGGAACAGACTACAAATGTTGTTTAAAGGATGATTGGTTGAATGGTACCCTAACTAATCACAGCAGCACTGCATGGAGCAATTTAATTTAAAAACCAGTATAATGTCAGGGTCCTACAATAGTATTTGCTAGGTAGTCTAGGGCAGTGGTCCCCAACATTTATCTGCGGACCGGTCAACACTTGACACTTTTACCGTTGACTCGGGGATTCTGATGGAATCAGTGCCTCACCAGCCATGAATCTCACCACATGTCACTGGTTGTGAGGCATTATTTATGTTTACATATCAGAAAGTTTTCATTTTTAAACAGAAAAGGGGCGTTTTAAATGAATGTATGGTTTATAATGTCATCTTTGACTATCTTTGAGTATTTTTGCAGTATCAACAAGAGGCTGGTAGGGTGTTCTCTTTTGGGATTTTTGGGTCACCCTATGACAATCATAATATATCACTATAGAACCCCCACCACCACCACCACCCTTCCAGTTATTGGTGGGCCTACTTAGGGGGGGAGAAGTCCAGGGCCATTTTTTACTCCCAGTCCGTCCCTGCATCTGGCTGCTGTTCTCTTGTCATGAACTCTGTTGACAGAACTTTGTATGACATTAGTAGTTGACTTGTACAGACTTTTGACAAAGTAACTCATAATCTTTTTGTTTGTGAACAAAGCTGAAATAATCTTGGCTTCTCTGTGTTTTTTCATACTACTGCTTCAGCGCAACGTCTTGTCTAGTCTGGCTTAAAATAGCTATTTATTTTGACGTAGGTCAAAAAGAACACATATTCAGTTCTAACTCAAAGCTGCATCACTTCACATTATTCATTGTCTAGGGAAACCTGAGGTTGTTTTAACTCTAGAATGGTCCTCTAATCAGAGTCCTCTTCCCTTTGTGCACTGATTCATATCACATTGCCTCAGATGAGGGACGTCATTGGTGCAGCCACAGCAGGGCAGACGTATTTCCGATCCTCCATGGACAACACCGTAGCCTACATGGTGACCAACCGCATTCCCTCTTTGGTGCAGAACAGAGTCCGCACCTGGTACACTTACACCTGGGACGCTCAGGGCATGCTGGGTCAGTATGCACTAGAAGAAGTGTTAATATAGAGTCTCAGAAAGACCACTTACTGTCTGAAACAACTTTGATTGGCCAAGTAACATAATAAAAAGAAAACCATTGCACTACCTCCTCTTGTTGGTCCATATCCAGCTGTCTCTGATTTTAGACCAAAACCTTTTCTGTTCCATCTTGATGTTCAGATGAGTCTGAACTGCTGGACAAGATGCCTCTAGTTATGAGAACCGCCATTGCAGTGGACATCAACCTGACTACATTTCAGAAGATTGATCTTTTTAAGGTATACTTGATATTCTCTTTATATACATCTAACAGCAACACCGGGATACCGAAGACTGGTCTATTCAGTTTCTTTACGTGTCTCCACAGGGCTGCGACCAGCAGATGTTGGTGGACATGTTACTGAGGCTCAAGTCCATCATCTACCTGCCTGGAGACTTCGTAGTGAAAAAAGTGAGTCCTGGATTTCAAATGTGAAGTAAAAGAAATTTAATGAGAACATTGCAAACTTCCCTCCAAATTCCAGTCAGTTTCTTATGGGAGTAAATATTTTATATCTCTGCAGGGGGACATCGGTAAGGAGATGTACATCATCAAAAGTGGAGCGGTGCAGGTGGTGGGAGGACCTGACAACAGCATAGTGTTTGTCACACTGAAGGCTGGTTGTGTGTTTGGAGAAATCAGGTCAGTGCGCACACAGAACTTGTCACTATACATGTTTGATCAAGTAAACATCAGAAAGGATTTTTAATTTACACTGTAAATACTGTAATCTTTTGATTAGAAGATAACCAATGAAACTGCATGCAGAAACATCTAGAAATGTTCAAAGATCAGGAAACAATTGCACCATTGATTTGCATGTGGCTAACTTACTGTAGTTGCAGTTTAACACGATACTACTTAAACCACAACATTTCAAGTTTAACCTGCAGCTGCATTCATGCTGAACATGAACCCGGTGCTGGAACAAGTTAGTGTTCAACTGAACCACGACTGGCTAAAAGAGCATTTCCTGGTATGGTTGGAGACAACAATGGAGCAGCAGAAGATCCATGACTGAGGTGGGAGATGAGACAGCTGAGATGTGACGGTGAAGCTGTGGGTCCAGGGAGGTGGGAGGTCTGTCTAGCTGGGGTCAGGAGAGGAGGATGCTGATGCTGGTTTCTGTGTTCAGTTCATTGACTGTCCATCTGTCTGATCCTCCCTGTGCTTGAACCTGTCATCTTCTTCATCCTTGACCATTCATCTCTTATATTTTTTGCTGGAGCTTGCTCTCCAGTCTTTTCCTGTACACCTCTTGACTTTTGTTGGTCTTTAATTTTTTAAGGATGTTGCAAATGAAATCAAGCTAACCTTCAGCTGCAGGTTAAACCACAGGTGCCAACAACAGTGCAAAGAGGTTTAAGACATCACATTACTTTATTACATCACATAGAGGCTGAACAAACTCTAACCTTCAAACTTCAGTTAAGCGAGTGACATTATATTTGGCCCAAAATGTTTTGTTTTCTTATAGTCTGTTGCAGTCTTCCAAAGATGGAGGGAACAGGCGGACAGCAAATGTCAAAGCCTACGGCTTTGCAAACCTTTTTGTCTTGGAGAAGAAAGATCTGTTTGACATTCTGGTCCACTACCCAGAGTCTCAGAAGGTTCTGGCAAGGAAAGGCAGGTGAGTCCAGGACGTGACTGAAGACAAATCAGTGAAGGACACTGAATTGTCACCTCAGTGCTGCTACCTGCATCTGTTTATGTAGTCATTTCATTCAGTCATGTGTGTGCTCTCCTCTTTCTGTCCTCCATCCTATCTCTGTCCTCCATCCTCTCTGTCCTCCATCCTCTCTGTCCTCCGTCCTCTCTGTCCTCCATCCTCTCTCTCCATCCTCTGTCCTCCATCCTGTCCCTCCATCCTCTCTCTGTCCTCCATCCTCTCTGTCCTCCATCTTCTCTCTGTCCTCCATCCTCTCTGTCTTCCATCCTCTCTGTCCTCCATCCAATCTCTGTCCTCCATCCTCTCTCTGTCCTCCATCCTCTCTGTCCTCCATCCTCTCTGTCCTCCATCCTCTCTCTGTCCTCCATCCTCTCTCTGTCCTCGATCCGCTCTCTGTCCTCCATCCTCTCTCTGTCCTGTCTCTCCTCTTTTCTTTCTTTACCTGGCTGGTCTTCATCAGGAAGGTCCCTCCATATGATCCGGGTCCTGGATCCAGGTCCTGGTCCACCTGGAGTTTTTTCTTGCCACTGTTTGGCTTAAAGTTTTTTTTCTCCCACTGTGGGAGTTTTTTACCTGCCATTATCCTTGATTTGGATTTATTATTATATTTTTAGTTAATGATCTTTGCTCGGGGGTCATGATCTGGGTCTCTGTAAAGCACCTAGAGACAACTGACATAGTAAACAGATGCTATACAAATAAAATTGAATTGAAAATTGAATTGAATTGAATTTTTTTTTTTTTCAGTAAGAATGTACACATACATGGTCAAGGTATCTGATCAGTTTCATGTGCACTACTCTTTGATATTTGCCTGAAAACAGTCCATCGAGCCTTCACATCCAAGGAGCAACACCAACGGTTGCTTCTCAAACTACCTTTTCATGTAATTGATAAGCACTACAACCAATCAGAGCATCAAAATAGGCGATGTAGTCACAGCAATGGAAACAAGTCTAACGGGAGAACAGAGTTGCCAACTTGCCAACTTTGCTGCTCTGTTTAGGGAGTATTCAGACCCCCCTAGAGGTTCTTTTTTAAAGCAACTAGCAACAAATCTAGCTAATTTTTCTGGTGTCATTGGAGACTTTTGAAGACTTTGACATTAAGGACGTATGGTTACTCTTCTCATTAAGTAGCTGCAGTGAGCCCTAACCAGCCCAGAAGCTCTCACAGGCTCTCCCAGTCTGCCCAGTCCTTCTGAGCTGCAGTCCAGCTGCAGCCACAGTAGGAGATGTGTGTCACCCTTATAACAAGACTGGAATGTGATTTGCCAGTGTATTTGAGATGGGAAGAGGATGAAATGGTCGTCAAGGTTGCTGCTGCTCCACAACCTCTTTGTCGATGCCAAAGCCGATTCAAATGACTGCTGTTCCTCAGCTGCAGCCATCTTCACTGTTTACCATCCAGGCTACAATGCCTCAGCTCTCATGTCATCATGCTAAGCCTCAAAGAGCCTCTACACGGAGGTGACTGGCCCGCCAAGACTCTTGGACATAGTTAATGAGCTCAGCTGGTGGTAGCTACATGGATCTGCCAAGCAAATTCAAATTTGCCAGCAGTACGTCTAGATTTCAAGGCTACGTTGATGTGATATCTACTAGGAATAGGGAAGCACGATAACTGTTTTTTAAAACTGATACCGATAACTGATAACGTTCAGCTCCTAAAGGCCGATAACCGATAACACACACATATACCTAAGATCATTACATCAATACTATAAACAAAATCAAAAATAGTTTGGGCTCTTTAAATGAACAGATTTATTTTTTCCATTGAAAAATTGCTGGCAAGCCTCTCAAACATTTTCATAAAGCTATCAAACAAACCTATTTGATATCTCACATCAACTTAAATAAGGTTCATTACTGACTGATATAAAAAAAAAAGGCTCCTTGAACTGATGGAAATACATGCATCAGAATTAAAAACTGAAAAGGATTTACATTTAAAGGATTTTGGGTTGTGGTTCCATTTAAATTAATACCTTTAATTAAAGTAAATGAGGTTCAGTAGTTTTTATTTTTTTAATCTCATGGAAGTGTGACAGTGTAGGGTCCTGTCACTATATATACCTCCGATAGTGTCCCATGCCACATCGGCATGTCGTCCATGGATTTGTGGCACCCTGCGTGTGTGGCACCCTGCGTGGCACACGAGGATGTGCTTGGGGAAAGAGGGGGAGAGATGTGACAGTGTGGGGTCCTGTCACTATAAATACCTCCGATTGATCACCTGTCCTGGCTACTTGGCCAAGGGGATATCCCTTTGGCTGACTGGATAGCGTGCGTGACTTTCTCCCAGGAGTCTGGGGATCAAATCCTGCCCGGGCCCCTGTAGTGTCCCTTGCCACAGAAGCTTTAGATGAGAGGAATGAGGGAGAGGAGAGGTGAGACTGCTGCTGACTTGTGCAAGTTAGCGTTAGCTCGCGTTAGTACAATTTCAAAACTCCATGGAAGTGATTGTTATGTTGTAGGTGTCCAATTGGGTTTTACGTATTAAAGCTTGTGCTTGTGCTTCCGTCCTCGTAGAATTCGCTTGGAGCAGTGATTCCCAAAGTGTGGGCCGCGGCCCCCTGGTGGGCCGTCGAGGTACTGCAGGTGGGCCGTGAGAGATCATTAAAATTAAACAAATGTGTTTTAAATCCTCGATCTTTTTTGAATATGTTTTTAATTACTATAAAATATTCATGACATGATTAAAAAAACATTAAGAAGTAATAAAACAAACCAGATAAGTGTTATTCTACTGTCATCTTAACCTTATATGACAAGTGTCACCTTATTTGTTGACCCCTTACATTAATATCGGATCATGGTTCCTTGTCCTGTATGTTGATCACAGTTGTGATTAAAAGTTTCGGTGGGCTGCAGAGATTTTTCACATTTCAAATTGGGCCTTGGTATTCTGAAGTTTGGGAATGGCTGGCTTGGAGGATTCGTCACAAATAACCACCAAACTATCTTCTTCTGAAACTTGAACGAAGTTCCACGCCGCCATGTTTGTTGTGATCAGTACGCTGTGCTGCAGGTGACATTCAAGGTGTAACGTAAATTCCAACGTTCCCTCGTTCTTTCGGCCTTTTCTTTTTTTTTTTTTTTTATGTGTAACATGAGGGGAAATACTGGGAATATCAATTCAAGTCAGCAACTACAAAAATTATGACCGACTTAACGAGTTGTTTTCTGGCATGAGGGGGTATTCTTGATTTTCCTGATTGAGAAAGCGTTTTTCTGATTATGTCGACGTTACTTGAACATAACATTCACTGCTGTCATTTAGGACTCAGAGGGAGCGAGGCACTGCTGTGTTGACAAAAATATATTTGTTATCGGGGCTATTTGTCTGATATCGGACTTATTGGAATGACTTATTGAAATGTCATAATTTCTTGTTATCGGCCCGATAGTTATCGTGCACCCCTAACTAGGAATTTGGCAAACTAACAAATGTATTACTATAAACTGATCCAATGAACAGTTGGGACGTCTGAGAAGCAGGGCTTGAGATATCCTACTGAGTTCATCCTGACTTATTCCTTCGCTCAAACTCCAAACCAGGATGGCTATGTCAAGCCAAGTGGAACTCATCCTCACACACACATTTCTTTCATAAAGGTTTCATGAAGAAACAGCAGGGAGTCTGACCAGTCCCAAAACTCTCTCCTGTCAGAAGGTTGCCAGAATGATTATCTATGGTAACTGATCTGATCCTGCTTTCATGCAACCCACTGAAGGATGAGTTCAACCAGGATGACTGACTCAATCCTTTATCTTGGTTTCCTTCAACAGGTTTTCAGATTTCCAGTATATGCTTTTTGTTTGTTTTGTTTTTAAATACAGTTTGGTCATTTTTTTTGTTTGTGTGTGTAGGAAACTAATGAAGGCGAAGGGCCCGGCAGCAGCTAAAGCAGATGAGGAGAAGAAGAAAGGCCTGGCCCTGTTTGGACCGAAACCAGCAACACCCAAACTGCTACGAGCGTTTGGAGGAACCATTAACAGGAGGCTTATTGAAAGAATGAAGGTGAATACATTGTTTCTGTCTCTGAAAAATGAATTATTTGCAGCTGGTCATTCCATTTTTTAATACTGTCTTGGATTCTCTTTTCACAGGCGTCTTCTGACCAGTGAGGACCAGTGATCTCTCTTTGGTTTTTAATGACTCCTTTTTGGGGAGTAAAAGGACAGTTTTTCTCAGTGTTTTACTACTCTTTTGTACTAAGTGTTTTTTTCTGTTATTCAGATTATATTTCAAATAATCAGAACAATTCTAAATGTCTAGATTAATATCTTGAAGCCCGACACTGAAATAGCAGGTTGAAATCAAGTTCTAAATTAATGTGCGTGCAGGACTCGAGATTTAGTAGTGGCAAATCAAGGTTTGTAACTCAAGTTTGCATATTTTTTGGGTGCAGAAAATTATTTGTGAATGCATCAAAAAGATTCATGCCTGTAACAAAAGAAAAAAAAAGTGTAGAGATGAAAAGACCTTAAAAAACAAAAGTGCTTTTGTGAACATCAGATGCAAAGTAGAAAATTGCAAAACTCACGACAAAGAGCAACCATGAGTTCTGCTCTGCTGAAGATACGCGTACAGATACAGAGGTTATTTAGCAGTTCACCCTCAGTTCAGCTGGGTCTGTTTACAGACAGCAGCTCCGTCCGCTCCCGCGGACACCCCTGCAGATGGACCCACTCCACCTTCTGGTACTACGGGCCCGGGGGCCCGGAGGCTCGGAGGCGCTCGCCGGCTGATGGGGGACCTCGCGTGCTCATCGTGGGAGACTCTATTGTCCGATATGTCTGAATGAACAGGTGATACACATCCTGCCACTCATGTGCAACCGTCACAGACATCTGCAACTCCGCCCACCAACTTTCTCTTCGTCACCCCTCAGCTTCTACCATTGTGATACATGCAGGTACAAATGATCTTAAATTCCAACACTCTGAGACTTTAAAGAAGGATTTTATCAACCTCACCCACAACATCCAACAGTTAAATACACACTGCATCATTTCCGGTCCACTACCTTCACCCCGTTATGGAGACATCAAGTTCAGCCGCATCCGACAGCTTCATATCTGGTTAAAAGGTTACTGCCACTCCATTAATATTCCATACATCGACAGCTTCACCACATTCTGCAATAGACCACACCTTTTCAAACCAGATGGCTTACACCCCAATCAAACAAGTTCTCATCTTCTGTCCATGAACATTGAACTCGCCCTCCATTCCTGCAAAGCTTTTTCTGATTGACGGTCCAGCCAGAACACATCTCCTCCAGTTAAAACTTCCTTTTCTACACACCATATACCAGTACACATAATTAGCAGACATTACAAAAATACCTATTCATATTCACTTATCTCTGCTGTCAGATGTCTCCATCCAATACACACAACTCCTGGTCCAGAACCCACATCAGTAATCTCACAACAGAATTTACCCACAATACTGAACATGGCTATCCTAAATATAAGATCATTGTCAAACAAATCTTTTATTATTAATGATCTGATTTTAGACAATAACATTGACTGTCTCTTTTTAACCGAAACCTGGCTTGGGACTGATGCACCAATTATTCTCACCGAGGCTTCCCCCCCAAATTTTAAGTTTTTATTTTCCACAAGAGGATGTAAGAAAGGTGGTGGAACAGCTCAAAATTGCTCAAAAATCATTATCAACTCAAACTATCTCACTTACAAATTTTTCCTCATTTGAGTATCATTCGTTTGTTTTTAACAACCCACCTGTTTTATCTATTACAGTTTATAGACCACCAAATCCTCCAGCCCATTTTATTCAGTTTTTCAGTTTCAGTTTTTATCCTCTATCCACATGATATACAACAAGATTTTAATAACTGATGATTTTAACCTTCACATTGATAACAGCAATGATTCCTATGCCAGAGAATTTTTAAACCTTTTAAAAAGTATAGGTTTTAAACAACACGTAACACAGCCTACTCACAACAGAGGACACACCCTGGATCTGTCATAACGTATGGTCTGTCCACTGGGGTGTCCTCTGTTGTTGACCTGGCTGTCTGACCACTATTGTGTGTTTTTTAACATCACCAGTTTTAGCCAGCAGGAAGCCCCGGTGAGAACTGTGAAGAAACGATATATTACTTTTAAAGTGGCTTCAAATTTTATTGACATTTTACTCCAAAGTCCTGCTCAGATCTTACCTGCGTCCTGTGATTTTATTGTTGATTATTTTAACAACAAGCTAAAATCAGCTCTTAACTCAGCAGCTCCACTTAAGACAAAACTTGTAAAAACTAAATCCAAGATACCATGGAGAAGCGATTACTTCTCAAATCTCACTACAGTGAATAAAAACAATTCTGTTTCTTTTTAAAATCATTGATATTTTAATAAATGCTGACTTTAATAAATCCTCCATGCAGCCATCAGATGCCGCATGCGAGAACCTTGCAAACCACTTCAGAAATAAGATCAATGCTATTAGATCTAGCTTTTTACCTCAACAAATTGTTGATTTTAACAGATCTGAAGAATTTCTTTTACCTGAGGAAACACTGGAGAGTTTTGTCCTGGTTGATGCAAAGATGCTTGGTTGAGTTTTCTCCCAACTGAACCCAACAACCTGCCTTTTAGATCCCATTCCCACATCACTGTTAAAATCATTTTATAGTTTCTTTGAGTGTGAGCTTTTATATATTGTAAATTGCTCTCTTCAGACGGGTGTTTTCCCCACTGCCTTTAAAACAGCGGTGGTGAGGCCCCTTCTGAAGAAGAGAAATTTAGATTCAAATATCCTTGATAACTATCGGCCTGTATCCAACTTACCGTTCTTGAGTAAAATTATTGAAAGAGTTGTATTTATTCAATTAAATCAGTTTTTACATTAACATAATATTTTAGAGAAATATCAGTCTGGTTTTAGGACAAACCACAGTACTGAGACAGCTCTCTTGAAGATTGTTAATGATCTTACGTGTAATTTAGACTCACAGAAACTTTCTGTCCTGGTGTTGCTGGATCTTAGTGCAGCATTTGATACAGTAGATCACCACATTTTACTAAACAGGCTCAGAAGCCTGGTGGGCCTCTCAGGTACTGCTTTAAAATGGTTTTACTCCTATCTTACAGATCAAAAGTTTTTCGTAAGTATGGGTACATGCTCCTCAAGAACCTATGAAACTCAATGTGGGGTTCCCCAAGGATCAATTTTAGGCCCAATACTTTTTAATTTGTACATGCTCCCACTTGGGGATGTCATCAGGAGACATGGTGTTGGGTTTCACAGCTATGCTGATGATACACAGCTTTACATCTCCGTGTCTCCTGATGACCTAGAACCAGTCAACGTTCTTTTAAACTGTATTTTAGATATAACATCATGGATGGCAAAGAACTTCTTACAGCTTAACCAGGACAAAACTGAGGTTTTAATTATCAGTCCTGAAAACAAGAGAGAGAGTATTTTATCAAAATTACATAATTTTAAACCTTCTCACAGTGTGAGAAACTTGGGTGTTCTTCTTGACTCTGATCTGGATTTTATTTCACATATTAGAAATATCACAAAAACAGGATTTTACCATCTTAAAAACATTGCCAGAGTCTGCCCATTTCTCTCTCTTGCCAGCACAGAGGTGTTGATGCATGCTTTTATCTCCAGTAGAATAGATTATTGTAATGCCCTGCTCTCTGGTCTTCCTAAAAAATCGATTTCAAACTTACAATTACTCCAAAACTTAGCTGCACGTGTTCTGACAAGGACCAGAGGGCGGGACATATTACACCAGTTTTAAAATCGCTGCATTGGCTCCCTGTGTGTTTCAGGATTGATTTTAAGGTTCTTTTAGTGGTTTATAAATGTCTTAATGATCTTGGGCCTTCGTATTTATCTGACCTTCTTTTAAATTACAAACCCTCGCGGACCCTGAGATCCTCTGGTACTGACCTTTTGGTTGTTCCGAAAGTGAGAACTAAAACTTACGGTGAGGCTTCTTTCCAGTACTACGGGCCTCATCTGTGGAACAGCCTGTCAGAGGACCTCAGGGCTGCAGAGACTGTTGATGTTTTTAAAAAGAGGCTCAAGACCTTCCTTATTATTATTATTATTATTATTATTATTATTATTCTCTGAAATGAATCGCCTTTTTGGGGGCCTTAATATACTCGAAAACTCACGAGATTTTGCACACGCATTCATTGTCTGCGAAATATACATATTTTATGGGTGCTGCGCATGAGCACACAAAAGTGGCTCAATAGCGCCACCTTGTTTTTTTTTAAACGACGAGCCCCTCGATATGCTTCCACCTACAGACTTGAACTTTGTGGGACTGATGTATCATCCTCAGACCTACAAAAAAGTCTCATGGACCCCTGCTCTAACTCCCACAGGAAGTCCGCTATTTTTAATAGAACATGCAGTTTCTCCAATATTTTGGTCATTTCCAGGCCTCGTACTTTAATGAACTCCTCCCAGAGATTTGGTCCGATTGACTCCAAACTTGTTTTGTTCTAATCTAGACACATGGCCGAAGAAAGTTTGCGAAGCATATAACTTTTTACCAGAGGGCGTGGCTGCAGTGACGCGGTGAAGTTTGATGTCATTTCGAAGACTCGCCATGAAAGAGAAATGGACTGTAACTCAGCCATAAAGTGTTTAATCTGGTCCAAAACAGATCAGTATGATCGTAGTCCGATCCTTAACACATAGCAGCTATCAGATTGAGGAACCGTTATAGCGCCACCTATTGGCAACTGGAAATGTCAAGTTTTGCATTAGGCATCCCTGCTTCGAGTGTGATGAGCCGACAGACCTCAAACCAGTTCAAATCAGTAGTAAAGTCATTGAAGATGATTGACAGTGAAAACTGTAACTTTTTATCAAAGGGCGTGGCTGTGAGAGTACGGCGAAGTTGGATGTCTCGCCACAAATGGAAAAGTTGTTATAACTTGCACATGCATTGTTCAATCTGCACCAAAATCTCTATGTATGATGATTCTTCCACCCTGAACAAGTGTATATGACAATCTTGGATGAACTCCATAGCGCCACCATCTGGTCATAGGAATATGATTTTTTTGTCTTATTATGTCCATTATCTGCCTTCTTCTTCATCGTATCAGCCTGAGAAGCGGTCAGACTAAAGTCAGAAGGGTGCTGATGCATGATGTACAATTTCATGTATGCACATCCAACGGTGCCAGCGCTATTCATCATAAAACAGGAAGTGCTCTTCTTCAAAATAAATTGCCTTTTTGGGGGCCTTAACATACTCAAAAAGTTGCAAAATTTTCCACACATATTAGTTGTGTGAGAATTTTACATATTTTATGGGTGCTGCACATGGGCACATAAAAGTGGCTCAATAGCGCCACCTTGTTTTTTTAAAACGATGAGCCCCCTCGATATGCTTCTACCTACAGACATGAACTTTGTGGGACTGATGTATCATCCTCAGACCTACAAAAAAGTCTCTTGGACCCATGCTCTAATTCTCACAGGAAGTCCGCTATTTTTAATGGAACATGCAGTTTCTCCAATATTTCCAGGCCTCGTACTTTAACTAACTCCTCCCAGAGATTTGGTCCGATTGACTCCAAACTTGTTTTGTTCTAATCTAGACACATGGCCGAAGAAAGTTTGCGAAGCATATAACTTTTTACCAGAGGGCGTGGCTGCAGTGATGCGGTGAAGTTGGATGTCATATCGAAGACTCACCATGAAAGAGAAATGGGCTGTAACTCGGCCATAAAGTGTTTAATCTGGTCCAAAACGGATGAGTTTGACTGTAGTCCCATCCTTAATACATAGCAGCTATCAGATTGAGGAAACCTTGTAGCGCCACCTATTGGCAACAGGAAATGTCATCTTTTGCATTAGGCATCCCTGCTTCGTGTGTGATGAGTCGACACACTGCAAGCCATATTAAATCAGTTGGAAACACATTAAAGATACCAGAGAGTGAAAATTGTAACTTTTCATCAAAGCGTGTGGCCATTAGAGGACACCAAAGTTTGATATCTATGAATGAAAAAAGTCTGATCTAGTTGTCATGCTTTTCAAGACAAAGAACGGTCTTTGTCGCCATCTAGTGGCGGCAGAAGGTAGCAGCCACTAGATGGCGACAAAGACCGTTCTTTGTCTTTAAAAGGCATGGATAATTAATGGATATGACAGATATGATGACAGAAAAGCGTAGTGCGAATTAACGCACAGATTTTCTTGTAGCAATGCTAATTTGTGCCTTCAGTGTTTCCGTAGCTGGTTCAGACAACAAATGTCCAGGAGAGTTTCAGTTGACAGGTTGTTAGAGACAGACAGCAGGAAAACTCCCATCCTTTTTATATGGCCAGAAAACGTTTGCCTGTGAGTATTATTTTTATGTTCAGATGTTGTAACACCGCATTTAGAGAACGTTTCGTTCATTAACAGAGTTGACAGTACAAAATACATTCACTAATCCGCACATGCTAACCGCTAGCATCGCTATGCAATTTCCCATATAAGTTAGCATTAAGCTAGCGGACTTTTTTTGCATGAATCTAAACATGTTTGTTTATGTTTGTATGTGAATGTATTTAGATAAAATGAAAGAAAAAAAATCATCAGGGGTTATGTTGAGTGGGTCCTAGGGTTACCAACCGTCCCGATTTGCCCGGGACATCCCGTTTTTTAGGTGAATTTTATTTGCCCCGTGAAGAACTGCTCTCGTCCCGCATTTCAATCATAGTCTTGACAGCATTTTTTAATGGAATGTTTATGAAGCATTTCGTCCAGTGATAGACTGCTGATTGATGACACATTCTAAACAGGGATTTTTGATAGGCTACTATGCCCCAAAACTCAACGTTTACAAAGTATATTGTCCAATGATAACAGACTGGTGTATGATGACACATTCTGATCAGGGAACTGTGATAGGCTACGCCAGCGTTTCCCAAACTTTTTTAGCCGCGCACCCCCTTCTATGTCTCAACCGGGTTGACGCACCCCTGATCCCCCACCCCTTAAAAAAAAGCAACAATTTTTATTATAGCCATATTAAAGTCGCCATGTTTATTCATGCTAAAATGACCAGAACACACATATAACATAATAATCACAATCACAACAATGCGCTCTCGCATTTAAATTAAACTGAAACACTGTAACACAGTTCCAATATAATGAAACAAAGTTATGCTCAGGCTTCCACTTTTAAGAGCAAAGAGGATGGATGACATGCTCAGACTCAGTGGCAGAAAGCAGATAAGTTGAGGAAAATGTTCGAATATTTTGAACATTGAACAAAAATTTAAATGTTGATGGATGTTTAAATGACCGTGGAACTAACACAACCCGTCATCATAACACAGGTTATGGAAATAAAATTTGAACGCCAGTAATTTAATTCTATTCCAATAAAGATTGGAATAGAATAAAGATTTCAGCCAATTGAGCATATTTGCGAGAATAATTAAAGTAGAGGCCACAAGCTAGGTGCAAATGCAGTGGTAGAAGAATATAACTTCTTCTTCTACGCTTCACTTTAAGATGACGTGCATTTTGAATAGCCTGCATTTATTTATTCATTAAAATTACAGTTTTTGATTTAAATTTTACAAAGGAAATGTTTATTTACACATCTTTATTGTGTGAAAACCAAAAAAAATTATCAGACCGCCATTACATTTTTCATCTCGCGCACCCCCTAGAGGCAGCTTGCGCACCCCTGGGGGTGCGCGCACCACACTTTGGAAATCCCTGGGCTACGCCAACCTGCATGTATACGTTGCTATGGGAGACGGTTGTAATCAGTAAAGTTTACTGAGGGAAATGGATCAACCAGCTAAAAAAAGAGGCTTTACAGCTAAAACAAGGAATGGGAAACAAAAAAGTCGTGGGTTAAAGCCACTACAGACCCTAGAAGAGCATTTTGTACTTTATGCC
Organism: Hirundichthys speculiger; assembly: GCA_018398805.1. Lineage (NCBI taxonomy): Eukaryota > Metazoa > Chordata > Actinopteri > Beloniformes > Exocoetidae > Hirundichthys > Hirundichthys speculiger. The sequence goes on along the minus strand of JAGFBZ010000451.1, from coordinate 143,243 downwards.
ACCGCGAGATATCGATTGGCCATGGTGGCGAGCACGACTTATCCCGTCATGAAGACACCAAGGGCCTGATTTACTAAAGGTTTGCGTGCGTAAAAACGTGTGCAAACTTGACACCACCCGCAAACCAATGCGCAAGCTGATTTACTAACAGCGTGCAAAGAGGACTGCGCCTCTCAAATCAGCAAAATAGCACACGCTGTTCATTTAGCACTTTTGCCCTGATGAATAATCAATATGGGGCGTACCCACCAGAAAGCGCTAAATACTGGGAGGGGAAAATGCAAATAGGTTCATTTACCACGCGCAATGAGATTTACCAACCCTGAAAGTAATTGCGGGGATTGTGATTGCGTCTGTATTTAGTACGTTCGAAAGGAAGGTGCTATTCTGTCCAGCATTACGCACCGATGGCTGCTGTTATTGTGGCAAGGAGGCGACATCGCCAGAATCAAAGAATACGCAGAGAGAGAGTCTTTCGGACTCGTGTAAATTTGTTTGCACATGCAAAAGGAGAAATATTTTATTTGAATGTTAAATCGAGTATTATTCAGCAAAAGGTTGCCACAGGAGGCACCAGGGTTTCCGTTGTCTGGTAATTGCTGGACTTTGTCTGGTAAAATGCGGAAGTCCGGGATTTTTATAATCTCTCCGGTCAAAATGTCCGGTGAAAATACTCCTCCCAAGCACAATTTCAGTTGTAATAAATGGGTTATTTCCACATCATTTTATGAAAAACGCCTCGGGATTCTCCCAGAGGAGCTGGTGGAAGCGGCCGGGGATCTGGACGTCTCTGCTGAAGCTGCTGGCCCCGCGACCCGACTTCAGATAAGCGGAAGCTAATGGATGGATGGATGGATGGATTTTATGAAAAAACAATATTTTTTTTTACAAATGAGTAGTGTGTGAGGACGAGTCGGCTCCAGCCACAGCTCCACTCATTGATGCCACAGGTGCGCAGAGACGCATCTCCGTAATGACAGCGCTCCGCGGTTATGGAGGCTTGAACTTCTCAACGGCCTGTGAAGTTCTCATCGGGGATTTCAGTGAAATCTACCCCGAGTGGGCTCAACTGGCCCAGATAGCCTGCTGATCCCTGTCTCCAGTGTGCCAGCAGAGAGAGGTTTCCCTCTACAGAACCGCATTAACAGCGCAGCGGAGTCAGAAGAGCGCAAGAGCGCAATATTTATTTATTTATTTTTTTAAGTTACGCTCGTGAGTCAATTGACGGGACTTATTTTATTTGAAATAGCCTGTTTTTTAATAAAAACACTATTAAATGACTTGCATTGATATCGTACTACTGCATATGATTTATTTTTAACCTCAATAAATTCATATAGCCTATGTGAGCGGAATTTCAAACATTTGTCCGGTAAATTGAAAACCTGCCGGTCACATTGTCCGGTGCCAATTTTTTCTAGTGGAAACACTGGGAGGCACATTCATTTTTTTTTTGATAATAAATAAATCACGTGTTTTCATGGAGAAAAAGTGTTTCTTATTGTGCGCCTACCTTGTTCTGCAGTTGGCTCCAGAAGGTGAGCTGCACCTGCTGGTTAGAGGCATCTCCTCCACTGGCCCTCCACCTGTCTGTCTTGTTTGCCGAAGTTTTATTAAAGGCCACTTTTTCTTTAGTTCCTCGCCTTATATCTTGCCACCTTCTTTTAACCTCATCTGCCGTTCTTTTTGTCTTACCAACTGCATTTATTCTATCGCAGATTTTCTCCCATATTCCGTTTCTTTTGGTGATGTTTAAATGTCTTTGCTGTAGTTCATGAATGTGTTTATTTGCCTCTTCCACTAATATCTCTAACTCCAACTCGTCAAATTTCATTTTGCGCTTGCGTCTATCCTGCTTTCCATCCAGACTCTCCATGGCGCAAACCTTAAGACACGCAACACCTCATTTAAATACTGCGGTTTGCACCCGTTATCAATTGCGCGAGCATTCTTAGTTGATCACCCACAAAACACACAACAACAGCACGCGCAAACGTTTTCAGTGCACACGCAATTTAGTACTCTTTATTTAGGATCTTAGTAAATCAGGCCCCAAGTGTCATAAAAAGGCTGTGCTAGCTAAAGGAGCAAGCAACATCACTTCATTCTTCGCCGCATCTACTGCTGAAATTAACAACATTTCTGCATGCGAGGTGTCCTATATATACCACACCATGAAACACGTTCACAGCTATAACAGTCCTGACTGCACCGTGAAATTAAACAGGGCTTTATTTCAAGACTCGAGTGTCGCTAAGAAAATGCAGTTGGGAAGAACCGAAGCGGAGATGATCACCATGAATGCGTTGGGTCCAAGCACTGTGGGGAAAATAGTCTCCTATCTTTCCTCAGGTGATGGTGAGCCCCTTTATTTTTCACTCGCTAGCGATGCCTCTAACAAGGGCAACAGAAAAATGTTTCCAGTGTGTGTGAGCTACTTTTCCGCGTCGGGTGGCATAATGTCCAAGTTGTTGGATTTCTACGAAAACATTTGCGAATGGCACACATAAGGCTCTCCTTTCCTGTCTTGACACATATGGTCTTAATGTTGAAAATCACCGCATATGCCGCCGACAATGCAAATGTTAACTTCAGAAAGCACCATTCTGTCTACAAATTGCTCACCAGTGTAAACGATGGCATTCTAAAAGCTAACTGCCCGGCCCATGTTGCACACAGGTTGTGTATAACATGCATAATTAATTTCACAAAATTATCCTGAAATTAGTAGCATTGTGGTCTGGATAAGAAAACATCATCATTTCTGGCATGGGTAGGGTGGCAAGACGTCAGTCTTTTCAATGCCTTAAAATGCAGGAAATTGCATCTAAGAAACACAAAATTTTCTGGGGGAGGAACCCCCCAGACCCCCCGTCCAAAAAATGTCCCTCTTTCCAGCTTCAGGGAGTTGGCAACCCTAGTGGGTCCCCACTTCAAGCCAGTGATGTAGCATTAGAGCAATCTGCAATTATTTTCATCAAATATTTGTCAATATAGACCTTTTCGGGCCAGCCCCCCCGGAAGTACACCGTCCACCATTGCTGGGTTGTGCTCCAGAGCGACACTTTCACCGGCTCGCAGATTAGCCAGTGTTTTTCTCTTTCTACAAATATATATTTTTATAATGTCGAGTCGGTCGAGTGGGAATACATGTTCCGTCATAAACTGTGCCAACAATGGCGTGAAAATTCAACAATGGAAGAAGAAAGTATGTGAAATACACAAGCCTTTACTACACAAATACTACCTTGTTTGCAGAACAAGAAATTAGGAAGACGTGGGTGAAAAATATCAACAGAAAGAACTTTGTTCCAAATGAATACAGCCGGGTGAGTTTTCGTTAACATTCAATCTCATACTACTCATAGTCTCGCTGAGAGTCCTGGACGATTCTTGCTGAAATAACAGCAGTATGAGGCTACTGTAGCCCTCGGCACTAGCACAAGCCTATAAATGAATGAATGAATGAATGAATGAATGACTTAGGAGAATGATAAAATAAATTAAATATAACATTAACACATAGCCTAATTTACCACTAGCGTTAATGTTACAGTAGCATAATCTTTATGGCTTGTTGACGTTAGTTATAACCAGCGTTGCAGCATTCCACAGTTTTTAGTGTTTGATTATGGGAATAGATCATGCTATTTCCATAACCAATCATTAAAAACAGCGATAAACTACCTTCATCTGTAACTGGAGGTCACTGCCTAACATCATCAATCCAAGACATGTCTGCGTTATCCGTAACAGATGCTCCACGCTGCTGTGTTTGGGTTAGTTGGTGGAGCACCGCACACTCCAGTTATGGCGGGGCCAGTAGGGGCGCATGTCCACAATTTTTAAGTCGAAAAGGTCTATACTGCTGTATGTAGTCTGGTGGGGTCCAGCCCTCTCTGTCCTAAACATGTTTCCTCTTCTTGGTCAAGCTGGGCTTGATTTGGTGTAAACGAAGAAGCCTTACAGCACATTCCACACCCTTTCTTGGACTTTCTTGATAGCTGGGTCCTGGTGTTGTCTCTTCAGAGACATTGGCTGAGACATCAGCCTCATCCTGCTGTGTCTGAGAGTGAGGTCTGGGGATGTGTGATCTGGCAATGTCACAATCTGACCAATATCTTTTATATTCATCACTGAAACAATTACTTCCATCATTTGCTGAAAGGGCTGTGGGTCCTCACACCCCCTACTGTCTTCCTCACTGCTGCTTGGCTCTGGTTTCCTTTAGTAATTGTACAATAATGCGTTATTTTATGAATAACTTTATTGTCTTCATCCCAAAATGATATTTGAAAGATAGCAGTCATCTTATAATCAGATGTGTCCTATATTTGAGCCAATATGGTAATTTACTAGAAATCTAAATGAATAGAAATCCTTTTATTGTGACTTTACAGGAGTGATATGAGATTAAAAAAGTAACTATGGATACAGCTGAATAAGAAAGGTAAAGGAGGGAAAAGAAAAGGTGAAGACACAACTTAATGGATCATGTTGGTGTCCCCCTGCAGCGTAGACCTATAGCAGCATAACTATGATGAGGCTGTTTCAGACCAGTCTGCTCTAGTCTGGTCTTCATCCATTCCTGTAACTGTAGCTATGACTATTGGCCCTAACACACTATTGTTGAGACTAACTGTAGGCTCTACTAAACAGATTTCTTTCCATGAATGGAAAAGTTGTCCTGAATTACACATGCATTATCCAATCTGCTTGAACATTCATATATTTGATGATTCTTTCACTCTGAACAAGTGTATCTGACAATCTTGGACAGTGCTACTGTCTCATCAAAGGATCATGATCTTGGTCACATTTAGTGTGTTTTGTATCCTATGTGTGCTTTATCAGATCAGCCTTGGATTCCTACAGCTCATACTGATAAAAGTCCTCATTCACCATCCAAATGTTGTGCATGGATGAGTCTAAGATAACAGCAGTAATGTGTTCAGTTTTCCTGGTTCTTGCTAGAACTCTGGCAACAGGGTTCATCATGATCTGAAGCTGTCTAATCAAATAAAAGATCATTATGGTAGTCAAGTCTGCTGGAGATGAAGGCTGGATAAGTTTCTGTAAATCTGCTCTGGACATCAGATCTCTGACTCTTTATATTTTCTTAAGATTATAGACCGCTGTAACAGTTACAGCCTTGTTTTGCCAACTTAGAACTCAGCTCTAAGTAGATTCAGCTTCAGTTCTTTTTGTTTTCATACCTCTGGATTCAAGCTTGGGCAGCAACCTTTACATTTTTATAACCAAATTGGATTTTCACTGTATTGTCTTGATTCCCAACTGGCTTGGGAAGGTAGTGGACACGTGGGGGGGGGGGGGGGGGGGGGGGGGCAATGGCTATGGGTGCGAGGGCCCGATAAATGCTGCTTGCAGCTTTAATTATTATTATTATTATTATTATTATTCTTCCGGCAAATGAATTGCCTTTTTGGGGGCCTTAACATACTCGAAAACTCACGAGATTTTGCACACGCATTCATTGTCTGCAAAATTTATGTATTTTATGGGTGCTGTGCATGGGCACACAAAAGTGGCTCAATAGCGCCACCTTGTTTTTTTAAAACGACGAGCCCCTCGATATGCTTCCACCTACAGACATGAACTTTGTGTGACTGATGTATCATCCTCAGACCTACAAAAAAGTCTCATGGACCCATGCTCTAACTCCCAGAGGAAGTCCACTATCTTTAATGGAACATGCAGTTATTCCAATGTTTTGGTCATTTCCAGGCCTCGTACTTTAACGAACTCCTCCCAGAGATTTGGTCCGATTGACTCCAACTTTTTTTGTTCTAATCTAGACACATGGCCGAATAAAGTTTGCGAAGCATATAACTTTTTACCAGAGGGCGTGGCTGTAGTGACGCGGCGAAGTTTGATGTCATTTCGAAGACTCGCCATGAAAGAGAAATGAGCTGTAACTCGGCCATAAAGTGTTTAATCTGGTCCAAAACGGATGAGTATGATCGTAGTCCGATCCTTAACACATAGCAGCTATCAGATTGAGGAAATGTTGTAGCGCCACCTATTGGCAACAGAAAATGTCAAGTTTTGCATTAGCCATCCCTGCTTCGAGTGTGATGAGTCGACAGACCTCAAACCAGTTCAAATCAGTAGAAAAGACTTTGAAGATGACTGACAGTGAAAACTGTAACTTTTTATCAAAGGGCGTGGCTGTGATAGTACGGCGAAGTTTGATGTCTCGCCATGAATGGAAAAGTTGTTATAACTTGCACATGCATTGTCCAATCTGTACCAAAATCTATATGTATGATGATTCTTCCACCCTGAACAAGTGTATATGACAATCTTGGATTAACTCCATAGCGCCACCATCTGGTCATAGGAATATGATTTCATCTTATTATGTCCATTATTTACCTTCCTCTTCATCGTATCAGCCTGAGAAGCGGTCAGACTAAAGTCAGAAGGGTGCTCATTCATGATGTACAATTTCGTGTATGCACGTCCAATGGTGCCAGTGCTGTTCATTGTCAAACAGGAAGTGGATGGTTTTGTCGCATGCAAATGAAATAAATTCATAAAAAAATCACATGTTGGTCATAAAAAGCTAAGACTAAGGGATCATGTTCCTTTCACTCAACCAAACATTTCATACACTGCAACATATGGTCAATTCAGAAGTCCACCACTCTATATTTTTCAAAATGTCCAATGTAACCGATGGGCATGATTCTGGCAGTGTAACTTATTTTTTATGGCACCTAATTTTTCAAATAGAGTCACCAAATTTAGTAGTAATGTTGCTGGATATGTAAGCATGACTCATGATTTTTTTGAGAATTTAAGAGGCATGTACTGAATTTCTGCAAACATTTTAATGTATATTTGTGCTAGAGCGACTGTATAAAAAGTAATTTTTTTTAATTGAAAATATTAATGAAATTCCAAGAATATTATGAGGACAGTTAGCTTAAGATACAAGAATTGTTCTGTATTTTTTCTAGATTTTTAAGACAATTTTTTGATTTTATATGAATATTTTGGTATTTAAACTCTGCTCTCTCTGGCTTCTGGCATCAGGAAAGGAGGTGTGAAATAGGTGTGAAAGAGAGTGGGGGGAGGGGGACAATGCGCTGACTTAATGACCTCTTGGCAGCATGTTAACTGGGAAGCTTTAATATTCAAGAATGGTGGTAGCGCCACCTTTTGGCAACAGGAAATGTCATGTTTTAGGAAGGGATTAATGAAATGAAATGAAATGAAATGAAAAATACTTTATTAATCCCAGAAGGGAAATTCAACATTGTGATAATGGCTTTTTTCAACAATATACCATTATAAAAATAATAACATTAAAAGATATACAGATACAGAATACTGTTATTTTACATTTAGCCAACTTCAGGTAAGTCCAAATGACTAGCTACTCAACATTACAAAACAAGTATTTTTCACACCACGGAAAACAGGCAAAGGATATCTTTTAGTTCTTGAAATAAACACTGATTTTTCTCCTCCCTCTTCTCTGGCTTAATGTGGCAGAAAGATCACCAGCTCAGTTATTAGACAGTTGTTTATGATCAACATGGTAACCGCAACTAGCAGACACCAGCACCCCTTATGACCCCAGGGTCGAAATGGTGCATTACAGTTACATTGGAAATGGGAACTTAAAGCGCCGGACAACATAACCTGAGAACTGAGCGCTTCCCAGTTTAAAAATTGGGACGTCATGGAATGTGGAATTAAAAAATAAAAAAAAACAAAACGAACAGTTAATGAAATGAAACAAAAAACTCCTGGTGGATAGTAGATTTCAATCCTTTTCCGACTTTAAGCTTCAAATTTAAGAGTACAGCTGATTATATCATTAGTCGTACCAGAAACACGATGCTATGAAATGGATCAGCTGTGCCGGATCACTTTCTGGATCCAGGAACTTTTTAAGGGACTCTTTATCATTGTGAGACAGACGAACTGCTTGGTGGAGGTCTGTGCTCTCCAAGTTTTTCTAGTTCTACCTATGTTTGGTGCCTTACATACGGACGGTGGTGGTGGGGGGCAGATAGTGGAGGGACGGTGGTGGTGGGGGGCATGTCCCCCCAAATCTGGGGGGGACATGATCCCCCCTCCCCAGTACCATCTACACCCTTGTCATTTAATCAGAGTCGTCCTATATTCTGGCCAATACAGGAATTAACTAGGAATATGAATAAATAGAAATCCCTTTGTCACTTTACGGGAGTGCAATGATATTAAAACAGTAACTATGGTTACAGCTGAATAAGAAAGGTGAAGGTGGGAAGAGAAAAGCTGAGAACACCAGTCAGTGGATCGTGTTGGTGTCTCCCTGCCACATAGACCTATAGCAGCCTAGCTATGATGAGGCTGTTTCAGACCAGTCTGCTCTAGTCTGGTCTTCATCCATTCCTGTAACTGTAGCCATGACTATTGGCCCTAACACACTATTGTCTAGACTAACTATAGGCTCTACTAAAACAGATCTCTTTCCATGAATGGAAAAGTTGTTCTGAATTACACATGCATTATCCAATCTGCTTGAACATTCATATATTTGATGATTCTTTCACTCTGAACAAGTGTATCTGACAATCTTGGACAGTGCTACTGTCTCATCAAAGGATCATGATCTTGGTCACATTTAGTGTGTTTTGTATCCTATGTGTACTTTATCAGATCAGCCTTATATTCCAACAGCTCATACTGATGAAAGTCCTCATTCACCATCCATATTTTGTGCATGGACGAGTCTGAGGTAACAGCAGTAATGTGTTGAGTTTTCCTGGTTCTTGTTAGAACTCTGGCAACAGGGTTCATCATGATCTGAAGCTGTCTAATCAGACAAAAGATCATTTTGGTAGTCAAGTCTGCTGGAGATGAAGGCTGGATAAGTTTCTGTAAATCTGCTCTGGACATCAAATCTCTGACTCTTTATATTTGCTTAAGATTAGAGATAGTTGTTACAGTTACAGCCTTGTTTTGCCAACTTAGAACTCAGCTCTGAGTAGATTTGACTTCAGTTCTTTTTGTTTTCATACCTCTGGATTCAAGCTGGGCAGCAACCTTTCCATTTTTATAACCAAATTGGATTTTCACTGTATTGTCTTTATTCCCAACTGGCTTGGGAAGGTAGTGGACACCTGGGGAGGGTGGTGGCAATGGGTGCGAGGGCCCGATAAACGCTGCTTGCAGCTTTAATTTATCATTATTATTATTATTTTTTTTTTTATGTAAAGCACTTTGTGTTGCCTGAGGGCATGAAAAGTGCTCTATAAATAAAGTTTGATTTGATTTGATTTGATTTGAGCTGTGAGGACGTCAGAAACAGGAATGGCATAAAGAATCCTGTGAATTTTCAGTATAGACGTTTGACCATCAAGATCAGTACTGTGTTCTGTGTACAGCTCAGCTATGGTGAAGAGGGAGTTAAGCTAGAAGAAAAGACTCTTATTTACTGGTTGTTCATGGTCATCAACTGTGGGTTGTTAGCAAAAACATGAGATGTGAATAGAAGCGGCTGCAATGAGTTTTCTCTGTAGAGTAGCTGGATTTACCCTAAGAGATAGAGAGAGAAGTTCAGTCAGCTGTGAGAGACTCAGAGTAGAGTCGCTGCTCCTCCACAGCAAGAGGAGCCAGCTGAAGTAGTTGGGGCACCTGGTGAGGATTAGGGTTGGGAATCTAGAACTGGTTCCTGTAGAGAACTGGTCTTGTGTGTTTCAATTCCATGGAGTCGTTTGGCAGTTTATCTAGCGATTCTCTTATTGATTCCAACCAGCACGAATCTCACGTAATTTATGCAAGTTACGCACAGTCAATTCCAGAAAGCACTTACGTGATTAAGTTACGTTTAGCACATGCATTGGAGTTGTAAACAACAATGGTGCCCACCAGGTTCAAACACTCCAAAGTTTGGCTTCAGTTCACAAAGAAAGATGGCAACAAGGCAACTAGCAGTCATTGTAAAGTGGAGATAACAGCGCCGGGAGGGAACACGACTAACATGCAGAAACACTTGCCCACACAACATGCGATAACAAGTGTCGTGTTTTTTTGATGCGCTTCGGACTGATGGATCTCAACCCAGCAGCAGTAGCCAAGCTAAGATCACCTCTGGTAACTCTGGTTAGTAGCTATCCCGCTGCCGATGTGCTTCTTTGTAAAACACGCTATAACATTAACGCTATGCTATTAAACGAATGCCTTCTGCATTACATTTAGAAGGTGACCGTGATGAGAGAGAGTCTGGCTGGTTCAAAGGCTGGAAGACATGATTATTTTTCTGCAAAAGAATTGTTAATTCTTCTTAGTATTTGCAGATTTGCGCTATGCACTGTTCCGTTGTATTTGATAGTATTTATCTTTCTTTATTATTATTTTTGAGTGCTTAGTGAGCTCATATATCTTTTTAAAAGGGAGATTTTTTTTATTTCTATCAGGAAAAATCTGTTAGTAAAATGTAACACATTCTTGTGTATTTGCACAGTTACATATTACAACAGTTAACACGTAAAAAAAAAATGATGCTAATAAAACTGGTCTCCTTTTTCCCAAATTAGAATCGATAAGAGAATCGATAAAGAATCAAATCGTTAAATAGTATCAATAATGGAATCGGAATCGGAAAAATCTTATCAATTCCTATCCCTAGGCGTCACACGGGCGAGAGTTTTAATCCCTGAGATATGCAAACAATTTCTGCATTTAAACAGCATCTGCATGTCACAAAAGCACCTTTTCTTTCATCGTGTTTTTGAGTAAGATCAAAAATACTTTTTTTAATCATACAAATCTTTTGAACAAACACAAACTCTTTTTCTAGAAATAAACAAATGTGAAAGCATCAGCAAGATCAATTTCACATGGAGGCAAAACTTGATTTACACCTATATACTCTAAAATCATTTGTTAATGTTAAATTACAAGATTGAAATTCTGTTGACTTTATTTTTAACCCATACAAATCCCGTTTCAGACTGCTGTTCAGTCCCATATGTCCTATGGTTGCTGCAATCAGAAACTACTGGCAGAAACAGTTTTACAATCCAGAGACTGATCTGCTGCTAATAGTGGAAACTGCTGGGTTTATATTTATCTCTTTATTGACTGTACTGTACTGCTGACGCCATATACAGCATTTATATGTAATTTACTGATTTTATTAACAAATATCTGCTCAAATAAACATTTTTGTGATTTAATGGCAGTTTTAACTGGTTTGTCTGATGATGTTTGTTTTTTGGTCATTATTCTGTCAGCTTTTATGTTGTGTAGAGGTAGATCCACTCTAATCCTGTTACCCAGACAGAGAAACTGTAAAGGCAGATTAACTAAGTGGTGTCTTTGTGAAGTCTGCAGCCAGAGACAACCGTAACAATCTGAGCTCGCTATCAAAGTCCACAGCAGCTACTTTCATCCACACAACTGTGAGTTCCCAACAAATTTCATGCGTTATTCCATCATGCGGTATGTTTATAATTGCATTTCATTGTCCTGCTAAAATGTAATTCCCATGAACTAACTGGTAGATTATGTAACCACTATGTTTGTTTATAATTGCATTTCATTGTCCTGCTAAAATGTAATTTCCATGAACTAACTGGTAGATTATGTAACCACTATGTAATATTGAGATTATTGCCAGATGCTCTTATCCTTCCACAACATCCTTCAACTTTCTGTATTTGACCCTTCATGTAAATCCGTTTCAATATAATTAATAATAAGCATTTTTCAAAGGCTGTTGAAAGGTGCCAGAGCTCGAAATGTTCATGGTTAAGTCATTTTGGTCAAAGTCATTTTTATCCATACAGTTGTCACTGTAGCAAGAAAACCATCATCCTGCCTGGGAGGGACCCCCCCAGCCATGTGATGGCTTATCTGCCATTGGTTCCAGGACAGAAGGGGAGGGCCCAGAGGGAATTACTGTTTCTAAGAAATTTAAAAGCCTCAGTTGGTTGCTCAGGTGTGAGACAAGAATTCAGAGGGTTCTTTCGAGCTTTAGGAGGAGACGTGGATGGACAGATCCTGCGTACAGCCCCGACATGTTCAGCAGGTTGAAAAGGCTGATCGGCGCTCCGGAGCCTCCTCCTGACCCGGCTGCTCCAGCCAAGGTAAGACTTGATCTGTCTTGTCTGTTTTTCTATTTTCTGAAACTGCAGAAACGGCTACCAGCTGTATCTTTAACCAGAGTAGTGTGATGAAAATGCTTCGTTAAATCTTTATATTTTTCCACTTGTTGCAAATCAGATATAGAGGTCTGCCCTTTATGTTTTTGCCTCAGGTATAATAAATAATATTTGAATCATGCTCATTGTCTGCTACAGGAGGACAAGCCACCTGAAAAGAAGGATGAAAAAGTAGAGGAGCCAAAGGAGGAGAAGAAAGATGAGAAAAAAGAAGAGGAACAGAAAGAAGAGCCAAAAACAGGTCACATGTTTGTCTGAACTGGTCATACATGTGGTTAAAATTGTGTAATATGGATGGATGGATGGATGGATGGATAGAGAGTTGTGTTCAAAATAATAGCAGTTTTTTTAAGGAAAGCTCAAAATCCTTATAATAGCTTTTATTTCCAAACTCACACTGCACATTATGTTCCAAATCAAACCATGAGGAAAAGCAATTCAAAATTGTTCCTGTTTGTGTAACACAAAGAAAAGAAAAGGGAAAATTGTTGTGCAGCTGCATTAGTGAGGTCATTGATTCTGTGAAAAAAACATGTCAAACAGATGTTTGAAAGGACAGATGCAGCAGAAGTTGAACGTGCTGGTTATCCTGCATTTCCCTGAAAATCTGAGTAAAAAATCCAAACATTGCTCAGAAGAACAGCGTACTTTGATAGAGAACTTGAGTGGAGAGGGGGAAACATAAAGAAGAGCAGGAAATGAGATTACTCAGCAGAAATCATCTCTAACACTTTAAAAAGGCAACCAAAACAGAAAGACATGGCAGGAAATGAAAAGCTATAATTCTAATGGATGGAAGAAGACTCAGCCAGTGATCAGCTCCAGGGTGATCAGAGGAGATCTGAAGTTACCTGTGAGGACTGGAACAATCAGAAGATCTCTATGTGAAGACAAGGGGCCCGATCTTCAGCCAAACCTCCTAAAGCCGCTATTAAGGGATAGCGGGTAGCAGGAGGGGCGTTCCCCCGCAAAGAATGCAATCTTCCACCTCCCTAAACCTGCTATCCTACCTGCGCTAACTGCTATATTATCCATAGGAGTGGTTAGGCCGTTCCACCTGTTAAACCAATCAGTGCGTCAGTAGCCATTGCCTTTAAGAGCAGGTTGTGCTACCAGCAAACAGCTATGGAGCGTCTTTTCACCCAAATTGGAGCAGCTCTCATGGGCAGCTCGTCTGGGACTCTGCTGTAGAGCTTCCTCCTCTTCCTTCCTCCTCCTCCTCTGCACTGATATATACATAACTAGCTCTAACTAATGTGGAGCAAATGATTTAATCATTTCTTTTGTACTCCAAGAAGTTTCAACAAACTGCTCAGAAAAAAATAGAGCCAATGAGCTTCCAGGAAAGCATTTCTTAACTAGAAAATCACTCGGAGAGCGCAGACCTCCGCCAAGCACAACAGTTCTCCCATAAAGCGATTTACAGATTACTTCTGGATCAGATCCGGATCAGCCTCTGAAAATTTGATAGAGGTTTTCATTGCCAATCCCTGAGTGAAATTTCATGAGTTTTGGGCAGTAATTAACGGAGATATTAAGAAACAAAATTTCCAGCCCCATTGAGCGCAATGTTATCGAAAATTTGAAAGTGATCCAGAATCCAGGATTTCTTCTGGATCACACCCAAAATGAAATCAGTTCTTCATTTTCACATTTCTGACAACTCCTGAATATTTCATCAAAATCCATCCATAACTTTTTGAGTTATCTAGTACACAGACAGAAAAACAGACAGATAAACGCTGGCGAAAACATTACCTCCTTTGTGGAGGTAAAAATATTCTTACACAGACAATTCCTATCGGCTACCTGAAAGTCCCAGATAGTTGGTGCGCTCCCAGTAAATACGCTCAGGCAGAGCCATGAGAACATATTCTCAGCAGTAGGCGCCGGGAGCAGCTGTGGTACAGCTGTACCAAGACGCACAGCTGATGTGCTTCTTAAAATACTGCAGAACGGATCATTGGATGAGCATTGAGCCAGAGGAACAGGTATGATGACATCTACCTTCTACCACTGAGAGCATCTCAGGTGTTCCCTCTGACCAAGGAGATGGTCAGAGGGATACGAGCACAGTACAAGAAACTCCACAACAGAGTTCTGTGATCTCCTCGTTTCCTCCACAGCAAACATCTGGATGAGATCATGCCACAGCTGTACAGACTGACGTGTCTGGCCGTAACTATTCCCACATCCACCACAACTGCTGACCAGACATTCTCTGACCTCAAGAGAATAAAAACGTCTGACAGTAATACGGCGATGCGTAATCGAGAGGTAGAGCTGTTTGTGCACGTCCACATGTGACCAGGTGGACGCACATTTATGCCATTTGGATGCGCTCTTTTATGCGCCGACATGCGAGTTGCTTTCTGCAAACTCTGTATCTTGTGATCACGGGTTTAGGGTAGCGGGTAGCAGGTGGTCTGACCACCCGCTACCCTAAACCAACGATCCCAAGATACCGAGTTTGCAGAAAGCGCAAAAGACACGCCCATTGCCACACCTACAATGTGAATAAGGGAGTCGGCAAAGCAGATAGCGGCTTTAGGGAAGCGGAAGATTGCATAGCGGTTAGCAGAGGTTCCTAAATCCACAATTTGCTAGCGGGAGGTGTACAATCAGGCCCAAGATATCAGCAAGAAGACCCCACAAAGTCCCTCTGAGGAAAAAAACACATGTGCTGGTTCCAGTTTACCGAAGAAGACACAGACTGGACTTAATAGAAATGGAGCAACATTTACGGACTGATGAAAACTAGATTGTTCTTTATGAGCTACAGTTTATCAGATGACCAACAACCTCTGAATTCAAGCCACAGCTCAGTGAAGACAGAGGAGCACGGTGGAGCAAGCATCATGATATGGGGATGGTGTCAGGTCTATTTATCTCATACCAGGGATCACGTATCAGACTGAATACATCAAAATATTTTAAGAGGTCATGTTGTCTTAAGTTGAAGATAAAATGTCCTTCAAACGGGTGCTTCAACAAGACGACAACTACAAACACACCAGTCAGCAGCAGCATCCTGGTTCCAGACCAACCAGATTAATGTGATGGAGGGACCAGACCAGTCCTGGACCTGGAACTGGTGGAAATGCAGAAAAATTGTGTCATGTAGTCCAGTGGTCCTGGACTGGAACATCTGTTCACCGGTGACAGCAGCTGGTCGACTCCATGAACACAGAAACACTGATCCAACAACTAAATATCAGTTCACTGATTTACAGGAAATAAGCATTTCTCAGTTTATACAGTCAATGTTTGAGTTTATAAAGAAAAATGCACACGCTGCTGTTTGTTTTAACTGCCTAATATCCTCTTTTCTTCATTTTTTTTTTAAGTACAACATTGTCATCTTGGAATTTCTGCAGTGTTTTTCTCATGTGAACAACATTTCATGACACTCTGAAAACTGAAAAATAAGTAGAAACTAAAAATGGCAATGTCTCTGGAAGCATAGATGATCACTTTTTGTGTTGCAGTAGCTCTGTTTATATAGATTTGTGCTTTTATACATTTTTGCTTTAATACAGCTGTATTTCCAATGGAACTGTTTGCATTCAAATATACGATGCTTTTTCAAGGATAATATATTTGTGCTTGAAATATATATATTTTTTAAGGCTTATTGGGGTTAGCACATAAGAGACAAGATGTGCTTTTGGAGAAAGATGGTTATTTAAACTGATCTGTGAAAGGGCTGCGTGGCTGCAGGTTTTTGTTCCAACCATGCAGCAGCACAGCTGAATTGTTTTAGTCAGTCAACTAGTTGTCTTCACTAAAGGTCTGAACCAGTTCAGTTGATTGAACGAAACAAGTCAACTGTGTTTCTGCATGGTTGGAACAAAAACCTGCAGCCACACGGCCCTTTCACGGATCAGTTTGACACCCCTAGACATTTTCTAGACCACCATAATAACTTTTTAACCTTGTGATTGAGCATGGCACGCTCTTTTTATAGTATATAGTGTTATTCACCTGTATTTATGCATGCATTATTACTCTAATAATACCAGTGATAGTAAGTGTGCTTCATAAAAAGTTTTTAAAAATGCTGCAACACTCTTTTTCCAGCTCCAACCCCTGCTCCGGCTCCGGCTCCGGCTCCGGCTCCGGCTCCGGCTCCGGCTCCGGCTCCTGATGCTCCCAATCCAGAGGGAGGTGAAGGGTAAGAACGCTCAAGGCCACTTGCAACGTGTCAAGGTTACGTAGAAAGAACAATTTCAACTGAGATAATTTTTTTTCTGACAGGCAACTATTTGGACTGTTCATTTTTGTGGTTAATGCATTTTTATAGTCCGTGCGTGTAATTACATGAATGCAGAGATTAACTTCAAGATCAAAATTTTCTTCAAAGAATGAATGGTAAAAGATGAGCTGTTACATGGATACAAATATAAATGCAGGATGCCTTCATAGTTGTTGAATCAAATAAAAAAAAAACCTTTCAGTCACAGCAGGGTGGCAGAAGCCAGAAGAATTAATGGCCCATTCTGCAATGATCTTTGAAGGCAGGGATGGGCTGGGAGTAAAAAATGGTCCTGGATTCCTCCCCCTCCTCCCCAAGTAGGCCCACCAATAACTGGAAGGGGGGGGGGGGATTATAGTGATATATTATGATTGTCAAAGGGTGACCCAAAAACCCCAAAAGAGGAGAGGACACCCTACCAGCCTCTTGTTGATACTGCAAAAATACTCAAAGATAGTCAAAGATGACATTATAAACCATACATTCATTTAAAACATTCCTTTTCTGTTTGAAATGAAAACTTTCTGTGTAAACATAAATAATGCCTCATAACCAGTGACATGTGGTGAGATTCATGGCTGGTGAGACACTGACTCCATCAGAATCAGATTTACACATTTATGAACCCAACAGAGTAGATTATTCACCATCTGGTCAGCAGTAGTTAGCAGGTTATGGTTTATATGTCATATCAGCATCTTTTTAAAAGATTTTCTAGTGGCCTTTATTGGGTAGAGAGAACTTAATGGCAAAAAAGGGACATAACAACATGTTACAACACTGGAAATTGAACTGACAAACCACTATAAGAGAATCCACCCACTGAATCACTAGACTATTTAGTAGATACTACTGTAGGACCCCAACATTATACTGATTTTTAAATCAAATTGCTCTCTGCAGTGCAGCTGTGATTAGTTAGGGTACCATTCAACCAATCATCCTTTAAACAACATTTGTAGCCTGTTCCACAGACATTAACCCGCCAGCACCACGAAAGAGAAGACAAAGATAAATAGTGACTAAATGGGAAACTCTTCTCCTCCTTACTTGGCTTTCTTTAGTTTTAATTTTTCCCATCAACCCTTCTCCTTTCATTTTCTGTTTGCCATCTTTCCGTTGACAGATGTCAACGTTAGTCTGCTTTGTTGGTTTTTAGGCCTATATCTGATAAATGATCGTCTTAGTGCCCCCTGCTGTTAGTTGATAGACTGAAAATTTTGGTTACTGAACAGGGCCAACGGCCGTAGATGGGACAGCCGTTCTGGACTTTTCCAGAGTCCACAGATTACCAGTCCAACCCTGTTTGAAGAGTACACCTATCTGCAAAGCAACAACAACCCAAAGACAGATCCAGCAAGACAGAGTCAGTTACCACCATGAAAGCAGCTGCCAAACAACAAATCTCAGGTATAAAGAGGGGAACGACGCCCTGTCTGGGTACGATCCACTGGCAGAAGAAACACATACCAGCCACAATGGCCTGGCAACTGAAATGAAGGAGCTGCCTAGACTGGCTAAAAGAAGGCAGAATCACCTAGAGGCCAACAACTTGGTGGTCCACAGCATGTAGACTCATGGTGCAGGTGCAAAGGCAGGAAGACAACATTATAGGGTCAAAGCACCAGCTACTGACTGATAGAGAGATCACCCAAGAATAAATGGACCAACCTGGGCAACGCCTGCAGTGAAATGGATGCTGGAACGGTTAGTACTTATTATCTTCATCAAAGACTGAATGTAGTGCTGTGGAGAGCAACCATTGAAGACAATACCAATGCACAGGTTGCTACCAAATTCAATTCAGTTCAATTCAATTTTATTTGTATAGCGTCTGTTACAATGTCAGTTGTCTCTAGGCGCTTTACAGAGACCCAGAGCATGACCCCCGAGCAAATACCATTAACTAAAATTATAATATTAAATCCAATCAAGGATAATGGCAAGTAAAAAACTCCCACAGAGGGAGAAAAAACCTTTAAGCCAAACAGTGGCAAGAAAAAACTCCACTTTAAGAGGAAGAAACCTGGACCAGGACCTGGATCATATGGAGGGACCTTCCTGCTCAAGACCAGCTGGGTAAAGAAAAAGAAGAGGAGAGACAGGACAGAGAAAGGATGGAGGACAAAGAGAGAAGAGCACACAAATGACTGAATATAATGACCATATAAACATAAGCAGATGGAGGTAGCAGCACTGGGATGAGATGGCCAGAGGACCAGGTCGCCGATCACCACGCCAGTCGGCACCCCAAACACAAGTGGAGGAGAACCCCGGGATGGACAGAGGATAGAACTGCAAGTCAGCATGAAACCCAGGAAACTCTGGCCTGCAAATACACAGTGAGAAAAAAAAAAAAAAAGGGGGGGGGGGGGGGGCAAACCAGTACAACAAACCACCGGAAAGTAAAGAATATGGAGCACAGTTACAGTAACAAGGTGCTCCCAATTAATTATGAATGAGCTGGAGGAGGAGGAAGGGAGGAGGAAATGGAAGGAAAGGAGAAAGCAGCGGAGACACCACTCAGCAGATCATGTTGGCGTCCCCCTGCAGCGTAGGCCTATAGCAGCATAACTATGACGAACCTGTGATTAAGACGAGCTACTCTAGTCTGAGCTACTACAACTATGGCTATAACTATTAGCCCCTACACACTATAGTTTAGACTAACTGTAGGCTTTACTGAACAGAAATGTTTTCAATTTAGTTTTAAAGATGGAGGTGGTGTCAGCCTCCTGAACCCAAACTGGTAGCTGGTTCCATAATAAAGGAGCCTGGTAGCAGAAGGCCCGTCCTCCAAACCTACTTTAGATATTCTAGGAACGACGAGTATTCCTGCACTCTGAGAGCAAAGAGCTCTATTTGTAGCATAACGTGCTATCAAGTCTTGTAAATAAGGAGGAGCTAGGCCATTAAGGGCCTTATATGTGAGAAGCAGAATTTTTAACAGACAGTGAGATGAGCTTTGAAGGAGTGTCTCCAGACAGTGACACAGGCTCTGAGAAGTCAGCTCAATTTTAGGACAAACTTCCAAGCAGTGCAAATATAACAGCGAGGAGGCTAAAAGAGACAAATGTTACTGATGTGAAGACATGAAAGTGTCCTCTGAAAGAACTGAAAGTTCCATCCCCCTGAATGAGGGAAAGTAGAATCTTCACATCTAAGATCCAACTGGACAACCAACTCCACCAGTGATCATCAGCTTTAAAGATCAAGACCCAAGAAGGGCTTGACCCCATTTGAGTCCTGTTCATTTCAAGAAGTCCTGATGCCCTCTCACTTCAGTAAACAGCATCAGCTTCAATACATTACTGTTCTTCAAACTAGGGGTGCTCTGATCAGGGTTTTTGGGGCCAATCACCGATCACTGAAATCAATATCGGCCGATCCGATACCGATCACCGATTGTATTTATTTCCCTTTGTTTCTTGCTGTCTTAGACCTTTTCGACTTGAAAATTGTGGACATGCGCCCCCTAGTGGCCCCGACATAACGGTGCGGTGCTCCACCAACTAACCCAAACACAGCAGCGTGGAGCATTTGTTACGGATAACGCAGACATGTCTTGGATTGATGATGTTAGGCAGTGCCCTCCAGTTACAGATAAAGGTAGTTTATCGCTGTTTTTAATGATTGGTTATGGAAATAGCATTATCTATTCCCATAATCAAACACTAAAAACTGTGGAAGGCTGCAACGCTGGCTATAACTAACGTCAACAAGCCATAAAGATTATGCTACTGTAACGTTAATGCTAGCGGTAAATTAGGCTATGTGTTAATGTTATATTTAATTTATTTAATCATTCTCCTAAGTCATTCATTCATTCATTGTTTTATAGGCTTGTGCTAGTGCCGAGGGCTACAGTAGGCTCATACTGCTGTTCTTTCGGCCAGAATCGTCCGGGACTCTCAGCGAGACTATGAGTAGTACGAGATTGAATGTTAACGAAAACTCACCCGGCTGTATTCATTTGGAACAAAGTCCTTTCTGTTGATATTTTTCACCCACGTCTTCCTAACTTCTTGGTTGTCGGTGCGCCCAGGAAATCGGTGGAAACTGTATGGCTGCAAACAAGGCAGTTTTCGTGCAGTAAAGGCTTGTGTATTTCACATACTTTCTTCTTCCATTGTTGAATTTTCACGCCATTGTTGGCACAGTTTATGACGGAACATGTATTCCCACTCGACCGACTCGACATTATAAAAATATCTATTTGTAGAAAGAGAAAAACACTGGTTAATCTGCGAGCCGGTGAAAGTGTCGCTCTGTAGCACAACCCCGCAATGGCGGACGGGGTACTTCCGGGAGGCTGGCCCGAAACGGTCTATACACAGCGTATGCGCACGAGAATAGAGCATTTTTGATCGGCTCTTTTGATCGGCTTTAATGACAATTCTGACCGATCCCGATCATATGCATATCGGCCGATCCGATCAGGTCACCGATCGATCGGAGCACCCCTACTTCAAACAATAAGAGCTGGTTGTAAACCCCCCCCCCACTGTCTTCAGCCTGCAGTAAGACAGCGTGTCACCATGATCACTGTGTGACCTGCTGTGTCTTCTAAAGCGGGAAAGCAGATTAGGAGCTTACTGGCCTTGTGACGAAGAAAGATCAGGGATAGCCTTCGCATGCAAGATACGGTTGATTTCAAAGATTCTAGTTCTCTCAGCAGACTATGTACATATTACAAAGGCCATCTCTACGTGACATATGTGCTCTTTCACTTTCAGATAAAATGGAAAAGAAGACTGATTTGATTGCAAGCTTGCTAATGTTAGATCTGTGTCTTATGAGGTGATACTGAGCTGTCTTTTCTTTCAGCTTAACAGTGATAAATTATGTCTCTTCATTCAGTCACTCTGTTATTCCTTCAACCACTTTTTGTCTGTGCTCCCCATCCCTGTTTTTAGTGAGGAAGCCCCTCCTCCTCCACCTGTTGTCTACAACCGTTACACAGACGACACCATCAGAAGCATCGTCAAGAGGTTAAAAGAGAGAACAGAGATGCTCAAAGATAAAGTCATTGATCCTTATGCCACATCTCCAGAAATCACCCCACCTGTCAGTAAGTTGGTTTGGACATAAACTACAGTAGCATCCACGCAGACAAAGAACTCCAACATGAGCTGCTAAACCCTGCATCCCTCTCTTTACCTGTTCAGCACTGTTCTGAGGAAGGAGGACTATATGAGGATGAAAGAAGAGGAGCGGATAGCAAAGGAAGAGGCAGACAAGAAAAAGGCAGAGGAAGCAGCCAAAAAGGCAGAGGAGAAGAAGAAAAAAGATGAAGAGAAAAGACTGGAGGCTGAGAAGAAAGCAGAGGAGGAGAGGCTGGCAGAGGAGGCCAGGAAGAAGGCGAAGATCCTCCCGGACATCAGCTGCTCCTGCTTTGATGCTCTCTTCCAACCAGTAGAGGAGATGATGGATAAAGTCTTGGGAAACACCATTGATCCTTTTACGGGTATGTCAGGTCCATATCTGCATGGTACAGCAGCGGAGACATTTTCAGTGTTCAGAAATGTAACCCCCTTAAATGCAGCTCTAATGACTTTCTTTCGTTCTCTCCCCAGATCGACGGTATATCGCTTGGCTAACCGTTGTAGCAGTGGCATACAACTACAACGTCTGGTTTTGCACTGCTCGCCTGGCCTTCCCTTACCACAATGAAACAGCCAACCCGTTCTGGATATTTTTTGACATTCTCTCGGACATTGTGAACGTTATAGACATTGTGGTTTGGCAACCTCGACTACAGTTTGTCAAAGCTGGAGACATTATTGTAAGTGACAAAGAATCGCTGCTTAGGATCAGAATTGAATGTTTACATCTGATGTTCCAACAAAGTTTGAGCAGAATACAATGAGTTTTTATCTGTCTGTTGCTTACAGAAAGACAGAGCTTTGACAAAGGTGCATTATCGGAAATCACACCGATTTAAGGTAAGAATATAATCATACACACATCCAACACAGTTCCTTCAATAAACACTTTGGTACAGTTTTTTGGTCAGTATATTCAGAATATTCAGAATATTCTAGTTTTAAAGGTATGGTGGGAGATCTTTGAAAAAACTGTTCCAGCAATCCAACTCAAGTGAGATTTTGAAAATATACACTCCCTCCCTCCTCCCAAAGGCTCCGCCTCCTCCTCTTCAGCCCACCCCTTGAAACCACGCCTTCACACAATTGTTTCTCAACAGCAGAAATGTTTTTTTGGAAAACCCATATCAACTAGCTACTGCTGGGGGGGGGGGGGGGGGGTTTAAAGGCACCGTGCTTCGTAGGAGTAGAGCTATGTGCCATGCCAGCGTCAGAACTAAAAACAAAATCAATAAGCAGCATTTATCAGTTTGTGGATGAAGCTTATAGTTAACAAAAGGTATAGCATTCAACGATATTGCTGGCGTTAAGGATAACAACAGCCTACCTAACGGTGTCACACATAGTACTGTAGCCTAGTTGACAGAGTTGGTAGCTTAGTGAAACATGCTGGAATATGTTCATCATGTCACTCGATGGACAGTAATTTAGTCATCATCTTTCATTTTCTCACTGACTGGGTGAATAGGCCTACAATACCCGTAACCCATCAGTATGTTGAAATATTATATAATCAGAACGGCATCATCTTACCTATCCAGTAGAAACTGGGCCACCTTGGCGTCGGTCTGGAGCCCCTTTTCATTTTTTAGCTGGTGCCAGCGCTGGAAAGCCGTACTGATAACCACTCTTGTTCTGTTTGGTTCTTCGGTTAGCTTCCGCATGGCTGTTGCTTGGCTGTTGTTGGCAGCCAATAAATGTAAAGATGATCAGTACATTGATTGGTCCGAGTTTTCCTCTGATTATACCCTCTAGACCGGACCAAAACGTTTCAGTTTTTTTTTGCAAACATTTTATTTCAGTGGGTGAAATGGGAATGTGAAAAGGTTTTCAGGCAATATTGTAAAAAATGCTGCAAAAAAATATCACCCACAATATCTTTAAGTCAATTCCAGTATATGATCATTGTACGTGGCAGGAAAAGTATGTGAACCGCCTGGAATTTACTAGTTTTTTACCTTAATCTGCCACAGAATGTTATTTGGTCTTCATCTAAGTCACAGTTATAAACAAACCCAAAAGCTTTAGCTGATAATCAAGAACAGTCTGATTTTCTTGTGTCTTTAATGAAAACACTCACAGTGCTGGAGCAGAAACTGAGTGAACCGTTGGAGTTAAAAGCTGGTTGAACCTCTTTTAAAAGCAATGAGTTTAACAGGTTTACGCCAGTCTGGGATCGTCTTGGCTGGGCTGACTCTTCTAAATTACTAAGCCTTCTCCTTTTAGACAATTTTCCAACTGAGCTGAGGGATGTTCGCAACACTTTGAGATGACTTAGTATCCCTTTCCAGCCTTTGGCAGATAGACTACTTTCTATTGTTTGTCTTGTGAGATGTGTCACATCAGCAGATTCCTCTAACAGAAAACCTCAAATGTAACTAGTTAATTGTACTCCAGAGGGGTGTACTACGAAGCAAGTTGGACACAGCCAGGCTTTCTTTGGGTGAGCTGGCTTAACAAACCTGAAACTCTCCATCAGAGATAACTGGTACCACGACGGTGGTTATCAACTATCTTTGTTAATCGCGGCTTTCTGCTTTCTGCTCTGTGCGCGTTCACATAAAAGGGGGCGTTTGACGTGTCATTTGACGCCTATTCCGGATCAAATGGATAGATGGCGGTCCGTATATTTCAGTCAGGAGGAGCAGGTTTTAATAATGCAGGGCTATGAGGATTTCAAAGAAATCTTTACGGCCAAAAGCAACACTGTAGGTTCGAATAAAGCCAGAGAGGAGTGCTGGCAAAAAATTGTAAATTCGTAAGTTATATTTATTTCACCACTTAATGCACCTTAATTAATCTCCCTCCCTCTTTTAGAGCGCTTAAACTTTAAAACTTAATGCAGCAGATTTAAACATTATGTAGGTCTGACTGTCCCATTATGAATGATAAATGAAAATCACTTTAGTTTTTTGCTAAATCTATGTGAAATTAATTTAAGATTTAATATTATCTGTGATACCCTCACCGGCCACTTTAATAGGTACCCTATCACCCTGGGGAATGTTATGAATTAATTATATTACAACATTTCACATGAAATTTCACGTCACACTGATTATCAATATAATGGACTATTAATTTATGTTACCTGTGATTTAGTAAAATGCTTCTTTTATTTGAAGCGTGGGCAGATGGCCAGGGAATACTACAAACATATTCAGCAGTTCAGTAAGAACAAGTACAACCTTTATTCCAGTATTCTGGCTCAGATTTTCTGCATCACCAACTGAATGCATGTAGGTTCCCGCGGCAAAGAAACGCAAAGAAACGCACACCGTTTGCGCTACTGTGAGCGCACGGCTGCCTTTGGTGGCGTTGCCAATATATGGCTCTATCAGATTACAAATGTAACGTATTCCCTCAGCTGGAAATCTGTAGCGTTCATAGAGAATATGGTCATGGGAAGCCAGCGGATCAGTCCGGTCTCTGAATACTCTCCCTCCATTACACAATCCTGGCGCTCAGGTCAACGGGATTGGGTGAAAGTGAAAGGGTGGCGCTTGTTTTTAGCTGATTTGAGCCTAAACTCTGCACATAACCTGCTCCGGACCAGGTGAAGCTTGCAGAGTATGTTACCATGGTGATCTAGCCAGGTTAAAAGAGAGCCACCTTCGTGGTACCGGAAATCCTGGCTTTAGACTCAACATACCTCGCTAACCCTCTAATCTCGCTTCGTGGTACACCCCTCAGGTGTCCAAACGTCTGACTCCAGTTCAGTTCAATAAAGACACGAGGAATAATGGCTTTTTATCACCTCAAGGACATTGTGTTTCTCTATTATTGTGACTTGGAGGAATAGGAATCAAGGCAAAATTTGAATTTTGATCTCTTTTTGGAGACTGAATGAATGGGATTTATAGAAAAGAACTAACTTTCTAATTATTAGGGCTGGGCAAGTTAACGCGGTATTATTGCGTTAACGCATTAATTTATTGACGCCGACATTTATTTTATCACGCGTTAACGCATGTTGGTCACGTGCTTTTGTTTTGAAAAGTCTGTCACTGGCTGCTGTGGAACCGGAAAATAATTGGCAGGCAAAACTAAAACAGACATGGAGAACAGTAAAAATCAGTGAACTTTACAGTTTGATTAGCAACTCAGGTAGAAATATTGACAATTCTGTCTGAAAAAAAAAACTTTCAGACCCTTTGTTCAAGACGATGGCATCATTCCTCCATGTTCCATCAGATCTGCTCCATGTGTTCACTGTCCTGCTGTTCTCTAGCTGGTTACTGCAGTGCGGCTCCATCTAGTGGCACAGATGTGTAATGACAATAGAAAGTCTGTTCCTTGATTATAAAACGAAGCCATTTTTGGGTCACGTAAACCAGACAATTAAAAACAAATTCAGTCCCATGGCCTGTTTCCTAAAATTTTAATATAAAATAACAGGCGTATTTTTTTGTGTGTGTTAGATTAAAAAAATTAAAATAAAAAGTCAATTTTTAATTTTTTAAATTTTTGATTGATAATCTAAAATGGAAAAATTATGATACAAAGATAATTACAGATTTATAAAATTACTGAACTTTAACATGGACATTTTCATTTTAAAGTTCTCCCAGACGGAGGATTCAACAGAAACAATGTTATTTGTAACAATTGACAAGTTGAACTCCCCGTTAAAAGTTTCTGCTGTTACCTCAAAAATTACCTGTTTTAATGTTATGATTGTGGCCTCTAGATTTCATTGTTGTAGACTTTTTTCATTTTTCATAAAAAAACAGGATGACATTAATGCCCTGGCGGTGGCGATAAGCTTTACTTTATTTTACATTTTTTAATATTATTTTACATTTCATTTTATTTTACATTTTTTAAGATGAGATTTACACTAAATATGTGTTACTGAATAAGTGCTGATGTTAAAAGTGTTTGAACAACAAATGTTATGACACTTTAGTTCATATGGCAGCAGAACATTTAAATAAAAGTGACCTTTACTCTACTTTTGAATTCATTATTTGATTTTCCGTATACAATGCGATTAATCGTGATTAATCAGGAAATTAAAAATTTAAATCGTTGCCCAGCCCTACTAATTATATATTTTAGATTTATACCTATATATTTCTTGACATCTCGTCTAAGTCATCCAGCTCTCAGATTGTTACCCTTTAAAACAACACTTGCTGAAGTGAACTTCTTATCTATCTTCTTCTTTCACTTTTAATCATCTCAATATTCTTTTTTTTAATCTTTTTATTCACAGATTATTGTCTTGTTTCTCAATATTTGTTTTAAAAGTGAATTCCTTTTTTAATTAACAGTTTTACAGAGGAACAGTATGGAGAACTAACATGTCAGTAATAGTTTAAGTCATACTGCAGAAGTTACTTTAACTTCAGAAGCACTAACATAATGTGATTTGTTGTCATGTTCATTTAATGTTTTTTATTTCGGTGCAGACTGACATAATCACCATCCTGCCATTTGACCTTCTCTGTCTGCACTTTGAGTTCTCCTCCATTTACCGTCTGAACCGCTTTGCCAGGGTGAGCATGCAGCTGATGGTTGTCTTTGGTGAGGAGGATCCAGATTTATCCTCACAGGTTGCATGTCCCCTCGTGTCTTTTAGGTGGATTCCTTCTTTGAGTTCAGTGACAGACTTGAGAGCATCATGGCCAAAGCTTACATCTGGAGGTAAATGCTCATGGAACAATCAAAGGAGAAAATAAATCCAGAGGCTGCATATTTAAAAAAAATAATTCTGTTGACGTGTGTCTAATGCAGAGTGGCCCGCACCACAGGCTACCTGCTCTATGTCCTCCATATCAATGCCTGTGCCTTCTACGTTGCCTCGGTCCACCAGGGCCTAGCAACAACTTCATGGGTTTATGATGGAAACGGCACAGCGTATGTATCTTTATTATATTTGATTTTTTTTTCATAGTAAATTGTTTAGTTCTCTGGTGAATCCTCCATAGAATAACTGTCCATGAAGACCTTTTGAAACTTTGTTTTTCTGTGTTCACAACTGCTTTTTTTAATTGTTATTATTAGGGGTGCACGATAACTATCGGGCCGATAAAAGGAAATTATGACGTCATCCCGATAAGTCTGATATCATGACAAATAGCCCCGATAACATATATATTTTTGTCAACACCGCAGTGCCTCGCTCCCTCTGAGCCTTGAATGACCGGCAGTGAATGTTATGTTCATGTGACGTCAGCATAATAAGAAAAACGATTACTCAATAAGGAAAATCAAGAATACCCCCTCATGCCAGAAAACAACTCGTTAACTTGGTCATAATTTTGGTAGTTGCTGACTTTAATTGATATTCGCAGTATTTTCCCACATGATACACATAAAGCGCAGGTCCGCCTGCTGTCCCTCTGCAGGTACCTGCGTTGCTACTACTTTGCAGTCCGCAGCCTCATCAACATCGGGGGTCTTCCAGAACCAGTGACCGTCTTTGAGATCACATTTCAGATGACCAACTTTTTCATTGGAGTCTTTGTGTTCTCCAGTCTCATTGGACAGGTAGATGAAGAGGAAGTTTCCTTCATAACTCAGAGCATCTGATCTGCTCCTACTGCACCTTTTCTCCTCTCTTCACAGTGTTTGCTCTTGATTTCTGTCTTTCAGATGAGAGATGTCATAGGAGCAGCAACAGCAGGTCAGACTTACTTCCGAGCATCGATGGACGGGTGTGTCGCCTACATGAACACTTACACAATCCCCAAGCTGGTCCAGAACAGGGTCCGGACTTGGTACAACTACACCTGGGCTGCTCAGGGAATGCTAGGTAAAAACCTTTACCTGACTTTGTTCCAATGTACAGAAAACCACACCGTTGTTGTCAGCAGGTTCTGAAAGGTGTATTATCACAGTTTGTCATTGTGAATCCTGAGCACCTGAGGCTGTCTAATAGTTTAATAGTTATCTACAATAAAACTACTCATCACTGAACTGAACTGGAAGGCCACAGCAAAAAAACCCTTTCTTGTCCTCTACAGATGAGTCTGAGCTCCTGGACAAAATGCCTCTGGTGATGAAAACCGCCATCGCCGTGGACATCAACATGAGCACTTTTCAAAAGATTGCATTATTTCAGGTAACTCAGCTTGTCTCAGACTTGTCTCTAACAAGAGCAGCAGGACAGGACTGTCAATGAAAGACAAAAAGACAAGAAAACTAAAAGGTGTCATCTATGAATACAGACAACATATATATATATATATATATATATATATATATATATATATATATATATATATATATATATATATATATATATATATATATATATATATATATATATATATATATACATTGTCGTGGAAAATATTATCTGAAGAAGAATCCAGTAGAATAAAAATATGACAACTGCGTTCACAATGTTTTTATTAAGTCAAGTCAAGAATATATCATGCGCATGGAGAGAGAAAAAGATTTCTCTCTGACAAAGGCAGAGAGGCACAGACTTTTAAGCTGCAGCACCAGAAGTCCATATATGGTCATGTTGTATTACTGATAGTGAGGGAGTTGGATTCTAACAAAGAGTGTCCTATTCTATGTTTTGTTAGTTTCATATCTATTTGACCTTGCAGGTGCCTGTGAGAACAAGATGATATTCAGTTTACAGTAGCACATGAACATAACTGATGTGCAGGTGAATATAAAAGGTTATATGAGGTCAGATACAGGTTATATCAGGTTAGCTGCATTTTAGGATATATGAGCCTAAATATCAAAGGTTATATGAGATTAGCTGCATTTATGAAATAAGTAAATTTCATTTACTATATATATATATATATATATATATATATATATATATATATATATATATATATACAGTCATGGAAAAAAATTATTAGACCACCCTTGTTTTCTTCAGTTTCTTGTTCATTTTAATGCCTGGTACAACTAAAGGTACATTTGTTCGGACAAACATAACAATAAACACAAATATTGCTCATAAGAGTTTTATTTAAGAGCTGATATCTTACCATTTTCCATGGTTTTCTTGATTATAACCTAAATCACTTAAGTTTTTACATCAATAGCTATGGCGTTGTACTGCCAAAAACACTGCTTTTATGCATTCAGTGTTTTCTTCTCTGTCTGTTTTAGTCATATGATGACGTTTAGTGGTACCAGGTATTAAAATGAAAGTGAAGAAAAAGTGAAGAAAAAATGGTGGTCTAAATAATTTTTTCCATGATATGTATATATATATATATATATATATATATATATATATATATATATATATATATATATATATATATATATATATATATATATATATATAGGGAACATATACATGATCAGCCACTTTCTCAGGTCCGCCTGTTTAGTTGGTTCCTAACACAAACATCTAGTCATCACATGGCAGCAGCTCAGTGCAGCTAGTCAAGCAGGCATGATGAAGACAACTGGCTCAAACTGAGCATCAGAAGAAGACTGTCTTTGAAGGTACAACATGTGAAACCTTGAAGTAAATGGGTTACAGCAGCAGAAGACCACACTGGGAGCCACTGCTGTCTGCAAAAAAGAGGAAACTGAGGCTACAGTTCACACAGACGCACTAAAATTAGACAACAGAAGACTGGAAAAAAGTTGTCTGGTCTGATAAG
Organism: Hirundichthys speculiger; assembly: GCA_018398805.1. Classification (NCBI taxonomy): domain Eukaryota; kingdom Metazoa; phylum Chordata; class Actinopteri; order Beloniformes; family Exocoetidae; genus Hirundichthys; species Hirundichthys speculiger. Next base: position 113,101 of record JAGFBZ010000451.1, on the reverse strand, counting down.
TCTTGATTTCAGCTATTCATTCAGATGGTTGGGTCAGAACCATCTTGCTTCCAGCAGGCTAACGCACCACGTCACAAAGCTCAAATCATCTCAGGCTGGTTTCTTGAACATGACATTGAGTTCACTGGACTCCAGTGGCCTCCACAGTCTTCAGCCCTCAGTCCAGTAGAGCAGCTTTGGGATCTGGTGGACCAGGAGAGTCTCATCATGGATGCGCAGCCAACAAATCTATTGTTTCAATATGGAGCCAAATATCTGAGGAATGTTTCCAACACTTCTATGATTTATGACACCAAGGATGAAGGCAGTTCTGAGGTAAAAGGTCCAACCTGGTACTGGCAAGGTGGACCTGATAAAGTGGTGGGTGAAGATGATGTATATCATGGGCGAGGCAAGCCCTTTTTTAGGGGTCCTTCAGCAACCCTAAATTGAAATTCAGCACTCCAAAAACCTGGAGTAAGAAATGTTGTTATTCTAAAATTTTAGTTCGCATTTGACAGGCTTAGATAATGTCCAAAATTTAATCCATAGATTGTGGTTTAAGTTTATATTTTAAGAATGAAAATGAAAACGACCCCGCCTAATGGTATCATCCTCTTCTCACTAACGTTACTTGTGGGTTGTGGTGGGGCTCATTGAGTGCTTAGCACCCCTAAAGCTCTGACCCTAGAATCGCCCCTGGTGTACGAAGGTAAACTACAGAAAATGTACTTGATTTTTTCAATGTAATTTTCTTGAAGGTGAACAACTGTCTGGAGTGTCTCTGATGAAAAACAAAAGTAGCATATCTTTGCTGTATTGTTAAGATAGTTAAACATTATTTAATAGGAGTTATTCAAGAGTAAATTCAGTTGATTATTTAACAAAGCAATGGGCAGGTAAAAAAAATCAACACACATTGGAGGTCATGTTTAAGTGTTTTGGTGAGTCTAACGCTGCCCTGCAGACCCATGTCAGTCCACTTCAACAATACTAGCAACACTAAACACTCTTTTTCAGGGCTGCGACCAGCAAATGTTAGTAGACATGTTACTGAGGCTCAAGTCCATCATCTATCTACCTGGAGACTTTGTGGTGAAGAAGGTGAGTTGTGTCGATTATAGAAAAAAAAGGACTATGATCAGGTTCTTTGATCTGAGTGCAACACTGACCTGTGCTCGCCTCTGCAGGGGGACATCGGTAAGGAGATGTACATCATCAAAAGTGGAGCGGTGCAGGTGGTGGGAGGACCTGACAACAGCATAGTGTTTGTCACGCTGAAGGCTGGCTGTGTGTTTGGAGAAATCAGGTCAGTCTGGCAACTTAGACAGGATTTTATTGTCCTTAAAAATCCAGTTTCCTCTGGAGTGACTGACATAACAAATTATCTGGGTTAAAAAGAAAACCAGCTAAAGAAACAGACCTTCCTGTGTGGAGTTTTTAAATGCTATCCATGTCTGCATGGGTTTTATCCAGATACTCTGGCTTCCTCTCACAGTCCAAGGATAAGCATCCTAGGTTGATTGATGGTTCTGAGCCTGTATGGTTGCTTGCCTCGTCTCTGCTCCTGTGATGGACTCATGTACCCAGCATCTCTCCCACTGATGCACCAAGGTTTATGTTCAGAAATGCTGCATGTCAAAAAACTGTAATGAAATAGTAAAAGGTTATTTATCCCACTGAGAATCATTGGGATGTTCTAGAAAAGACTCTACTTAGCGGTTGAACTTTCCCATAATGCTTTGGAAGGAAATAAATGCTGAGAGACTGCAAAAGCTTATCAGGACAATGCTGCTGCAAATTCATGCTGCGATTAATGATAGACTGAAAATTTTGGTTAATGAACAGGGCCGACGGCCATAGACGGGATGGCCATTCTGGACTTTTCCAGAATCCACAGATTACCAGTCCGCCCCAGAATGTCAGTGTGCGACAGGATGGACGGGTTGTACATTTAAATTTAAATAAGGGTGTAGATTTAAATCTAAATTTAAAACTAAACAAATCACTTGATTTGAAAGCCTTAGTGAGGAAACATTTAAAGGCATAAACACTACACCTTTGTTTACAACATGACATGGTAACAAAGACCAGTCCAGTAACACAAAAAAAAAACAAAAAAAACAAAAAAAAACAAATTTACAAGCAGTGTTTAAGACACACTACGGTCTGATTATCTGTGACTGTATCCCTGCTCAGTTTACTGCAGTCTGCTAAAGATGGAGGAAACAGGCGCACAGCTAACGTGAAAGCACACGGCTTCGCCAACCTCTTCGTTCTGGAAAAGAAGGACCTGTTTGATATCCTCGTCCACTACCCAGAGTCTCAGAAAGTTCTGGCCAGGAAGGGCAGGTGAGCCATTTACACGGTTTCACACTACGGTCTTGTGATGCACAAATGTAAATGTGTTGTGTGGTGAGGATTGACTGTGCACGTTTCATAATTACAAAGGCAACTAGTTAAATCCAAAGGTCCAGCGGCAGCTAAAACCAACGAGGAAAAGCAGAAAGGTCTGGCCCTCTTTGGACCAAAACCACCAACGCCAAAGCTCCTCAAAGCCTTCGGCAACTTCCGCAGAGGAGGAATCCTGGACAAGCTGAAGGTGAAGTCTTTAACCGTACTGGGATCCCTTATTTTCACGATTAATGGGGACCGGCGCCCCCCCACAAAATCAAAATCTGGGAACGGGAGCCGGAGCCACCCGAGCCTAAATAATGTGTTTAAAATATGTTTAAAAACCGCAAAAAAAAAAAAAAAAAAAAAAGTAGCGAGGCACTGCAGCGAAACAAGACAAAGGCTCAACTGTGGTCTTTCTGTTACCTTCACAGCCTCTGGTCTCTGAACCGTGGTAAACTAACCGCTGGTATTGTGCTATCTTTGGCTCGTAATTAGCGGCTAACATGCTAACAACAACAAAACAAGTGCAGGGAGCACTCCCTAAGACCTTTTATGACACTGTGGTGGCATCAGCCGTCTTCTATGGGGTGGTTTGCTGGGGCAGCAGCATCTCAGTGGCGGAGAGAAAGAGACTGAATAAAATCATTAAGAAGGCCAGCTCCGTCCTGGGATGCCCCCTCGACCCGGTGGAAGTGGTGGGAGAGAGGAGAATGATGGCTAAGCTGTCTTCTCTGATGGACAGTGTCTCCCATCCTCTGAAGGACACCCTTACAGCACTGGAGAGCTCCTTCAGCGACAGACTCCTTTACCCCAGTGTTGCCAACTTAGCGACTTTGTCGCTATATCTAGCGACTTTCCAGACCCCCCCAGCGACTTAATTTGTAAAAAGCGACTAGCGACAAATCTAGCGACTTTTTCTGGTGATTTAGCGACTCATTGGCACTCAAACCGCTAGGTTTGAAGCCATCACTTGGCTGCTGATGGCTGCTGTCTGCCTTGCGAGCCGCGCTTCTCTCTCACTTTCGGGCACAGTGCACAGCCACAAACACCCCGCCCCCCACGCGAGACACAAACTCTAGCTCCTCCCCCCCCATCCCCCACCCCCTGCCGACCATCCGACCGTGTCCGTCCGTTGCATCTAGCCACTTCTAGTTATTATTTAATATTTAATATATATTCTCTATTGTAGTTATTGTTTGTTTTTATTATTGTTTTATCCTATTCTATTGTTGTCCTTTTCTCTTTTTTATTGCTATTCTCACTTGCTGCTGTAACAATGTAAATTTCCCCATTGTGGGACAAATAAAGGAATATCTTATCTTAAAAGTGCGGTTTTCTCTGCCTGGAAAAGAGCACTTTATTCTGGCACTGCAGGAACTTGTAACATCACACAGGTTGTATTGTTGGGCTCCTGTCGGTTAACAGAGAATGTAAATCTATACACGCTGGGCTGCTGTTGATGCTCACTACACTTTTCATCTAACCCCGTTTTCTTCTGCTGTCCCACGACACACACACTACATTACCCATAAGGCCACCTTCTTAAAGGGGCCAGGCTGGCTCACAACATTTCTTCACTGTGAGAGAACGCGCACAACATCCTGTGATGTTTCCGCGATTTTATTCCTGATTTTTTTATTATATTATATATTTCTGAAAAATCCACGAATAACTTACTGTGGAACTTAAACCGCGAATTGGCAGGGGATCACTGTACTGTGGTTCCTAAGTCTAGTTTGTTTTGCTGTTTAAAAACACAGATGACCACCATGTCTTTCACTCAAATCTGCTCTTTTTTCATGTTTTGTCATCTTCTGTTTACAGAAAGGTGCAGAGGAGCAGAAATAAGAATGAGATCGTCGATGTCTCTGCTGCATTATGTGTAATCTACTGTCGTTGGATGCTGAAAACACTCACCAAGGTGGCAGGTTATAAAGCAAAGTTGTAAAACAGCTTTTAGCTGTTCCTAAGCCTCGAGATGATAAGAAACCCTTCAACCTTTGAAGGGTTTGTTTTTTTAAATTGTTATATAGCATATTGGGGTGTGTGATGGCTTTTATTTTGTTTTAATGTGCAATGTTTTTATCATTATGTAAAGCACTTTGTGTTGCCTGAGGTCATGAAAAGTGCTTTATAAATAAAGTTTGATTTGATTTGAAATAAAACATGAACTGGAACCATTTAAGTGCTGAACCAGACTGAAAACAGCACCGTTGTAACTCTAATCTGATATTCCAGAAATCTGAGCTAAATTTAACCTGACTGAAACCACCTGCTAATCCGAGATAAAATTCTGTTTAAAATCTGTGTTGTATAAAGCTCACCTTTTTTTTTTTATTCCATAAAACCAATTCAGTGTTTACTATGAAACGAGTCCTCAGTTTTGATGTAAAGCTCTCAGACTGGGTTTAAATGTGGGAATTAAGTCCCTGATTTGCTTCAAGATATCAACTAAGCACAAAAAGTAAGGAACTTTGTGTTTGCTAGATTATTTTTCTTGTAACAATGCTTCGTGGCAATAAATTTTATGCTGTTGAAAAGCTTTATTGCCGTTTTTAACAGTGCCACATTTGTCAGGAACATGCATTTCTGGGATTAACAGCAGAGCTGAGTACGTGGGTTGAACCCAAGAAAGATTTGCCAAATCTTCTCTGCCAATGCCAAACTGCTTTTATTTTATTTTATTTTATTTATTTTTGCTGTTGACTCTTTAGTGGATTGGAGACATATTGGCAACAGGAGATTAAACTCAGGCAGATTATGTGTATAATCACATAACAGAACATGGAACATGTAGAGCAGACGTATGTCTATATATTTTTTTTAAACTAATTTCTCCACTGTTTTCACAGAAATTAACTTCAAACTGTGCTCCTTTGCCAGAACACATCTTTTGTTTTTTTTCCATTACTGAGTGTTCAATTTTGTGATAGTCAAATGACAACAATGATTAATATTGTCAAGTTGCTGGTCTGGAGCGTCATAAACACGTGTTCCTGCTCTACGGCCTCGCCAATGATGAAATTGTTTAAACAGAAAAAAGAAGAAAAAGGATCAAATCTCATATGAAAATGACAACCGGCTCGTGCTGCTTGTGGAGCTCAGACAACAACAAACTACACGACAACATTTGGAGGTAAATGTGCTTTTGCAGTAACACCTGAACAGCATCAAGCTCTGACACACTCTTTAAGTCCACTTGCAAGAATAAAATACACATAAGGCTCTTGAAAAAAAAAAGACCTATAATTAATTTTAAAAAAAAAAAAAAAAAAAAAAAAAAAAGCAGAGTAACATCAATTCATCCATTAGCTACACTTTGTTTTTTTTCATCTTTCTGGTCATGGCTTTCGCCCAGGCAGCGTAAGACAGGAAAAAAATAAAATCCACACATATACATAAAGAACAGTCTAAAAGAAGAACAACAAATAAGGCCAGGATGTTATTTTAGCTTCCTGTCCTCACGCAAAAACTGCAACTGGACTATTGTTGTCAAGATGCACATAATGCCATACATTATATTTATATATAAGAAAACAGTTGAGAATAACAGCAGGTTGTCATCCTCTTAAAAAAAATACATTCTGTACTTTTAAAGTACACGTTCAGCTCTTCACGACTGTTTCATTAGTCTCTTCAAACACCGCTGAGTCACATGGTCGCCAGGATACTTGGCCTGTGTCGTCAGGTAGATTGCACTGGAGGCATCGTCTTGCCAGCTGACGGATTTGAGTCTGCAGAGACAGAGCTCTAACTCTGGAGCTTCCAGAAGATGATCTGTCTGTCCTCTCCACCTGTGATCACCGTGTTGCACAGCTCATTCATCCACATGGCTGTGACAGCACCTGCAAAAGCCAGACACCTTTCACCACAGTGACCTATAAACATCATCATGTCCTCGGCTCTTCTTCACGTTATGGTCAAAATATCAGAGATACAATACAGAAACCTCCGTTTCCGAACCCGCCCTTACATACACACGTGGTATGTTGGTACCCCTCAGTTAAAGAAGGAAAAACCCACAATTCTCACTGAAATCACTTGAAACTTACAAAAGTAACAATAAATAAAAATTTATTGAAAATCAAATAATCAAAATCAGCCATCACTTTTGAATTGTTGATTAACATAATTATTTAAAAAAACAAACTAATGAAATAGGGCTGGACAAAAATGATGGTACCCATAACTTAATATTTTGTTGCACAACCTTTTGAGGCAATCACTGCAATTAAACGATTTCTGTATTTGTCAATGAGCGTTCTGCAGCTGTCAACAGGTATTTTGGCCCACTCCTCATGAGCAAACTGCTCCAGTTGTCTCAGGTTTGATGGGTGTCTTCTCCAAATGGCATGTTTCAGCTCCTTCCACAGATGTTCAATGGGATTCAGATCTGGGCTCATGGAAGGCCACTTTAGAATAGTCCAACGCTTTTCTCTTAGCCATTCTTGGGTGTTTTTGGCTGTGTGTTTTGGATCGTTGTCCTGTTGGAAGACCCATGACCTGCGACTCTCTCCAGAATGCCTTGATAGTCTTCAGATTTCATTTTACCTTGCACACATTCAAGACACCCTGTGCCAGATGCAGCAAAGCAGCCCCAAAACGTTACTGAGCCTCCTCCATGTTTCACCGTAGGGACAGTGTTCTTTTCTTCGTATGCTTGGTTTTTGAGTCTATGAACATAGAGTTGATGTGCCTTACCAAAAAGCTCCAGTTTGGTCTCATCTATCCAAAGGACATTCCCCCAGAAGCTTTGTGGCTTGTCAACATGCATTTTTGCAAATTCCAGTCTCGCTTTTTTATGATTTTTTTCAGCAGTGGTGTCGTCTCCCATGAAGTCCACTTTGGCTCAAACAACGACGAATGGTGCGATCTGACACTGATGTACCTTGGCCTTGGAGTTCACTTTTAATTTCTTTGGAGGTTGTTCTGGGCTCTTTGGATACAATTCGAACGATCCGTCTCTTCAATTTGTCATCAATTTTCCTCTTGCGGCCACGTCCAGGGAGGTTGGCTACTGTCCCGTGGGTCTTGAACTTTCTGAATAATATGATCTGAATAATATGAGCCAGGAACTTCAAGCTGTTTAGAGATGGTCTTATAGCCTTTACCTTTAAGATGTTTGTCTATAATTTTTTTTCGGATGTCCTGGGACAATTCTCTCCTTCGCTTTCTGTTGTCCATGTTCAGTGTGGTACACACCAGAGAGAATAACCATCCACTTCTCATCAAACTTGACAGTTTTATTACCCCTTTATGACCCTTTATGACCTTATGATCTTTTATGACCTTTTTATGACTTTATGACCCTCACCAGATCTGTTTCCGGGTGCTAAACAACAGTTTTATTGTCAAACTTGACAGGTTTATGACCCTTTATGACCCATCCTTACACATCTGTTTTAGTGTGTTAAACAACAGGTTTATGACCTTTTATGACCTTATGACCCTTTTTATGACTTTATGACCCATCCTTACGCATCTGTTTTTCCGATTGCAACCACAGCTGTTTTAGTGTGTTAAACAACACCCCTTATGGCTAACTTAAAATAATTTGCGGAATACTTGCGGTATACACTCAAGATGTCAGTACCGATGCCTCACGATCAGACGCGGATCATTAATGAGACACCCGTAACAATCATACAAGAGTTGTATTGCAATACGGGTGTTACAGACAGTTATAATAGAAACTCGATCTGATATCTGTATAAACTTGTAAAACATTAATTACTGTGGAGAGCTAGTATGTGTGTAGAGTGAAACTAGTGAGAGTTTCCTTAAAATTACACAGAAAGACATGAGATTGTTCATATGGACATAAACCTTGATTTAACAAGCTTCATATTTACTTACAGATAATTATTGTCATTTTATGAAGATTTGACTGTAATTTAAGACAGCAGGAAAGATCATGTATAATAATACAGTCTTTTTTCTATTAAAAAAGAGAAATGAATATAGTTTGTCATTACTGGTACAATACTTTTAAAAACAACTGTGTTGTTATATTTACAAGGAATTGTTAAATTTACAAGAAATGTCTGTTATTTTACAGTTTTGTAGACTATTTTTTAGAAAACAGAAAAACTACTGTACAAATTTAGTTATTTACCATAAAATTAGGATTATTTTTTTTTTACAGTGCAGGAGGTTTCAGAATGCAAAAAAGATGTCTTTTAATGGATGATTTCAGAGAAGTTTAGAGAGTACTAATTTGCATTAGTGTTTACTATCAAAACCATGAACAATCCCCAATGCCACCACAATACTCCCAACTTAGAGGCAGTTGAACACTTTTCCAGTGCAAGCAGCTTTTTCTCACTGCCACATACATACATATTAGTTAGACTGATTTATTTCTCAGAATTACATTATGGTTAATGTATATGAAGCCTAGGCGGGGTTTACCTTTACCAATTAGCCTAAAGAACATGTTTATGGGGTGGGAGGAAACCAAAGTACCCAGGGAGAACATGCAAACTCCACACAGAAAGACCCAGGTGAACCCAGTTCCAACCAAACCTTTTTGCTAACCACTGCACTACTATGCAAAACAAATCTATTTGTGATATCATTAAAGGAACCTGAACCTGTATGTAACTCTGAACTAGTGTTAATATTGCAAATGAGTTCACTTGGCTTTAGTCCTGACATGCTGTGTACATTTTCATACAAACTTCAGGGTACGTGTCAAATAAACAAATAAACTGTCACAGCTAAGCTCCAGTCAAGTTTAAGTTCTATGAATCAATCGATACCAATAGGATCTATCTATCCATAATGGGTTTTCTCTGTAACTTTCAACCTCAACAGATAGCAGATTCAGGTATACACTTGATTTCTATTTTAATCGCATAGTGTTTGAGGTAATAGAAAACAAGTTTGTGAAATTTGTTTACACAATTAGTTTGAACATAAAAGTACACATAAATGTGAAACTAGTGAGAGTTTCCTTAAAATTACACAGAAAGACATGAGATTGTTCATATGGACATAAACCTTGATTTAACAAGCTTCATATTTACTTACAGATAATTATTGTCATTTTATGAAGATTTGACTGTAATTTAAGAGAGCAGGAAAGATCATGTATAATAATACAGTAATTTTTCTGTTAAAAAAGAGAAATGAATATAGTTTGTCATTACTGGTACAATACTTTTAAAAACAACTGTGTTGTTATATTTACAAGGAATTGTTAAATTTACAAGAAATGTCTGTTATTTTACAGTTTTGTAGACTATTTTTTAGAAAACAGAAAAACTACTGTACAAATTTAGTTATTTACCATAAAATTAGGATTATTTTTTTTTTACAGTGCAGGAGGTTTCAGAATGCAAAAAAGATGTCTTTAAATGGATGATTTCAGAGAAGTTTAGAGAGTACTAATTTGCATCAACGTTTACTGTCAAAACCATGAACAATCCCCAATGCCACCATAATACTCCCAACTTGGAGGCAGTTGAACGCTTTTCCAGTGCAAGCGGCTTTTTCTTACTGCCACATACATACATATTAGTTAGACTGATTTATTTCTCAGAATTACATTATGGTTAATGTATATGAAGCCTAGGCGGGGTTTACCTTTACCAATTAGCCTAAAGAACATGTTTATGGGGTGGGAGGAAACCAAAGTACCCAGGGAGAACATGCAAACTCCACACAGAAAGACCCAGGTGAACCCAGTTCCAACCAAACCTTTTTGCTAACCACTGCACTACTGTGCAAAACAAATCTATTTGTGATATCATTAAAGGAACCTGAACCTGTATGTAACTCTGAACTAGTGTTAATATTGCAAATGAGTTCACTTGGCTTTAGTCCTGACATGCTGTGTACATTTTCATACAAACTTCAGGGTACATGTCAAATAAACAAATAAACTGTCACAGCTAAGCTCCAGTCAAGTTTAAGTTCTATGAATCAATCGATACCAATAGGATGTATCTATCTATAAGGGTTTTTAACACTGTTGTCAATGACAGATTTTTATATTTGACTTTTAATCAATTTGTGAAGATTCTGAACTATTTTTGTATAGATTACCACAAATGATAATCTTTTTTCCTCGGAATTTAAATCTCCACTTTATAACACAATACTAATTCCCTCAGGCACAATCCAATAGTTTCTCCATGCTACATACCATGCTGCTGCGGAGTACTTTGTCCTGGCTCTTTTTCAATTCGGAGTGCGGTCGCTTTCGTACTTTGCTCGCTTTATCTATGGTAGCCTGGGGTGAAAACACCTTCCTCTTCCTTTGCCTTTCGTAACTGAAATAACGCTCTAGTGACGTGAAAAACTCTTTCCTTCTAGACAGCCCCTTGACCAGTTTCACTCTACACACATACTAGCTCTCCACAGTAATTAATGTTTTACAAGTTTATACAGATATCAGATCGAGTTTCTATTATAACTGTCTGTAACACCCGTATTGCAATCCAACTCTTGTATGATTGTTACGGGTGTCTCATTAATGATCCGCGTCTGATCGTGAGGCATCGGTACTGACATCTTGAGTGTATACCGCAAGTATTCCGCAAATTATTTTAAGTTAGCCATAAGGGGCGTTGTTTAACACACTAAAACAGCTGTGGTTGCAATCGGAAAAACAGATGCGTAAGGATGGGTCATAAAGTCATAAAAAGGGTCATAAAGGGTCATAAACCAGTTGTTTAACACACTAAAACAGATGTGTAAGGATGGGTCATAAAGTCATAAAGGGTCATAAACCTGTCAAGTTTGACAATAAAACTGTTGTTTAACGCCCGGAAACAGATCTGGTGAGGGTCATAAAGTCATAAAAAGGTCATAAAAGGTCATAAGGTCATAAAGGGTCATAAAGAGGTAATAAAACTGTCAAGTTTGACGAGAAGTGGATGGTTATTCTCTCTCACACCTTTTCACCAAACAGCAAAGTGACTACTTGTCTGCCTTTAAATAGGCAGACTGTCTGATTATGAGTTTGGAAACACCTGTGATGTCAATTAAAGGACACACCTGAGTTAATCATGTCACTCTGGTCAAATAGTTTTCAATTTTTTATAGAGGTACCATAATTTTTGTCCAGCCCTATTTCATTAGTTTGTTTTTTTAAATAATTATGTTAATCAACAATTCAAAAGTGATGGCTGATTTTGATTATTTGATTTTCAATAAATTTTTATTTATTGTTACTTTTGTAAGTTTCAAGTGATTTCAGTGAGAATTGTGGGTTTTTCCTTCTTTAACTGAGGGGTACCAACAATTTTGTCCACGTGTGTATCTGTTGATAGCAGCTGCTTTCAGGAGCTGTCGTTTTTTTAGTAAGGGATCAAGAGGCCTACCTGAGTGTGCAGGGATCCTCCTGGTGACGGTGTTGCTGAGCAGGTCCCACAGGATGAGGTCACCAGACTGACCTCCAAACAGCACCGAGTTTCCATCCCAGCAGAAACATCTGCACACAGACAGATGCTCCTAAATTCCTCTGATGTGCAGTTTCAGCCAGCAAGGTAACTGATTCAAGTTCTAGTCGAGCCTAAAGTTCTGGATTTGTTTGGAATATAAATACTTCACACATCAGTATCAGCTGGTGAGGATTTTCTAAATGCCACAAACAATGAAAGCACTAAATGCACTAAACGTAGGGGTGCACGATAACAGGAAATTATGATGTCCCCGATAACATATATTTTTGTCAACACAGCAGTGCCTCACTCCTTCTGAGCCTTAAATGACCGGCAGTGAATGTTATGTTCAAGTGACGTCGGCATAATCAGAAAAACGTTTAAATGTTTAATAAGGAAAATCAAGAATACCCCCTCATGCCAGAAAACAACTCGTTAACTCGGTCATAATTTTAGTAGTTGATGACTTGAATTGATATTCGCAGTATTTTCCCACGTTACACATAAAAATTAAAAAAATACAAAAGGCTGAAAGAACGACTAGCAAACGAGGGAACGTGGGAATTTACGTTACACCTTGAATGCAGCCTGCAGCACAGCGTACTGATCACAACAAACATGGCGGCGTGGAACTTCGTTGAAGTTTCAGAAGAAGATAGTTTTGGTTATTTATATGAATCTTAAGCTTTAATACGTAAAACCTGATCAGCCACCTACAACATAACAATTGATTCCATGGAGTTTTGAAATCGCGCTAACGTGAGCTAACAGAAGCTAATGCTAACGTGCGCAAGCCAGCAGCAGTCTCTCTCATTCCTCTCATCTAAAGCTTCCATGAGATTAAAAAATAAAAATAAAAACTACTGAACCTCATTTACTTTAATTAAAGGTATTAATTTAAATGGAACCACAAGCCAAAATCATTTAAATGTTAATCTTTTTCAGTTAGTGATTCTGATGCATGTATTTCCATCAGTTCAAGGAGCCTTTATTTTTTTTATCAGTCAGTAATGAACCTTATTTAAGTTGATATGAGATATCAAATAGGTTTGTTTGATAGCTTTACGAAAATTTTTGAGAGGCTTCCAATAGTTTTTCATTGGAAAAAATAAATATCTGTTCATTTAAAAAGTCAAAACTGTTTTTGGTTTTGTTCATAGTATTGATGTAATGATCTTCGGTATATGTGTGTGTTATCGGTTATCGGTATCGGCCTTTAAGAGCTGAAAGTTATCGGTTATCGGTATCGGTTTTAAAAAAAACAGTTATCGTGCATCCCTAACTAAACTAAAAAAAAAAAAAAAAGATTTTAAGGTTGACCAGAAATAATGAAATAATGATTTCAGGATCACACTAAACAAGCTAAGATTTTCACAGTCTCCAGGCCTTCAGGGAGCTTCAGATATTCTACAGTACACTTACCGTTAAGTTAAAGGGAGGTGAAGGTGTCTTACCTCTGCAACTCTTCAGCCTTCACAGAGGAGATCACCATACCCGTCTGAACATCTATTACCTTCATGCAGGAGTCGGCACCGACACTGAGAACATGCCGACTATCTGAGAATGCAAATATCAGAAGTAACGTCAGAGCCTGGGAGAATTTCTAGAAGATCTTCTAGATTTTCTCTTAGGATACTCAGCTGGTTACATCTTTCAAATACTCAAGATGATTAACTTATCAATACAGGTAATGCTGCTACATGAGAACATTTCTAGCTGGGATCATCTACGACTGTTGCTTCCTGTTTTCAGACATGATTACAACCATTTTAAAGAAAGGAAATTTCATTCTTTTCCACTGCAATTCTAATCATGTTTACCCTCATTCCTGTGAGGGTGACAACATCCACCGAGAGGGAGTTGTGTTCCAGTCACTACCACTGCCAGCAAACAAACCTGTCAGCTCCAACAACATTGATGGTCGTCAATACACCACACCCTGTAGAATGAGTTTGCACCGGTTTCTGAGAATTACGACATTCTGGGACAATTAAACTAATTTATTATTTTTGACTTCAGAAACCATCTCACAGCAGGACTGAGAGTGAGCTGCCAGCTGTCTCTGAACTGACCTTTTCGTAAGCACCGCCCCCTCCATAGTTACTGTTGCTAGGTCGGACAAACTTTCTGCTGCTGCATTAAGGACTGTGTTAATTTGCTATTTTTCCGATGTGTATCATCAGTGTTAATATTATACTATAATAACACCATGGTGAAATATTGCTGCTGGGGACCTGCAACAGTGACTCAAGGTGTCCAGAATGTTTGGAGGAGACATTTTTATTCTCTTTCCCAAGATAAAACAAACACTGGAAAAATGCAGCTGTGGGTTCAGTTATGTGTCCGTCCACACAAGCAACTGAACGTGGGGAAAGTTACAAAACACACCTACATTTGCTCCAAGGTAAGTTTACTTTGTTTATTAGATGATTGATTTAACCACCATTTAATAAAAGTAATAATATGATTTAGCGGCAGGGAGGGTGATGAGTTCTCTAAGGACCAGAGCATTAGCTCTGGTCCATAGTGTCGATGACTTCTCCACTATGGACCAGAGCTCGCTAGCCACCTATAAGCCTGCCTTGTTGTCTACAAATATATATGGCCCTGGATATTTATTTTGTTAGGTATAAGGTGAGGCTAGTGATGTTAAGGTCACTTTATTAACACAATGCTGCGACTGTCTGATGTTAACATAGCTCTGGTGTGGGACAGACCTATGGACCAGAGCTAATGCTAACTGTAGAGGCAGGAAAGTGCTTCCCATTTGTCACGGTGTGTGTGTGGATGGAGATGACTATGTGTGGGTGGAGCTGACTGTGTGTGGGTGTGTCACTGGAGCTGGCTGATTGTCTCATGATTATCACCTGCACCTCTGACACTTTGTTTGAATGATGAGAGAGGAGGCAGGGTGCTGATATTTTCTGTTGACCGCTATTTGAGTTTTAAATCTGAAAGTCCAGTTTGAAAGCACGCCTGTAAATGCCTCACAATAAACACTGCCAAATTGTATGCAGCTTAATGGTTTTTTCTAATAAGAACAAGCGCGTCGGACAGATCCCTGAAATCCTCTCAGTGACTATTTGGGTCTTGATAGTCACACTACATTGTCAACAGAAACAGCTTCAGAGCCAGTCTGTCAGAGTCTTTGCTGGATTTGTGCAGGAAACAATGGACCACTCAGCCACGTTGGAAGTTGACCGTGAGTAAATATGAACAAAGTGACAAAGTGGAGTGCAACCCAAGGTATGTTGAGCTCAGTTTCTCATGCTGTGAAGTTGAAACTTGCCTGGACAGCTGATGCTGGCAAAAATTGCATATTGGATGCACTTGGATGCTGAAGGTGATGTTTGATGTCGCTCTTGCCATATTGCTCAAGATTGAATTAACCTGTGGAAGAAGTGGACCAATTGTTTGTGGACATTAAAGGAGTGAAGCTGGATTTATTGCTGATGTTCAAGTCTGATTTGGAGTGTGGATTGTGGAATTGAAGACAATATTGGATTGTTTGTGGAATCAGACTTGTGCAAGGGAAGTTGTATGTGGATTGTGACGTTTGCTCTGAAAACATACTGCACTGGATGTCAATATGAGTGGGTCAAAGGCTGGTTCACATATCAGTGGGTCAAAAGCTGGTTCACATGTCAGTGGGTCAAAAGGTGGTTCACATGTCAGTGGGTCAAAGTGTGATTCAAATGCAAAGGAAATTGCAAGCAATGAAACTGTCAAAAGGAAAATTAATCTTACTGAAAAGGCCTGGGTGTATAAGATGGAAACTCTCCAAAAGGAACGTCAAACAAAAGTGAATAAAATAAAAGGTACCATCGTTACTTTGAAGGAGCTCATGAAGGATGACGATAAAGCTTCGCAGGTACAGACTCAACTGGACATTTTGGCACCATTGCATGATGAGGTTATTTCCCTGCATGGATCACTAATGGAAATATTACCTGACATGAAAAAGGATAAACAAAGGAAGTGGTTTTCAAGCATCAACAAATACAACAAAGGGTTTATTGAGGATGTGAAATCTTGGCTTTCTGAAATAAAGAGACCTGTCTCAAGGCATGTAACAGACGAAGTGGAGAAACTGCTAAATACTAACAAGGAAAGTGAAACTACTCCAAGTTTGTCACCGCATGAGCCAGATCATGATAATAAAGATCTTGACATGGAACAGGACCGTTTACTTCAAGACGCAAACATTGAGGAGGATGCCCTCTGTGGATTACTGCAGGATGACATAAATCCAAACGACAGCATTTCAAATGTTGGAACCAAAAAATATAAATTAAAACCTGGCAACTCAAGAACTTCAACCTCATCCCTTTCCTCTTCTCGTGTCTCTTCTTCTTGTGTCAAAGCAGAGGCGGAAGTCGCTGCTCTTCTCACTCGTCAGAAGTTACTTAAACAAAAACAAGAATTGGACCAGCAAGAGGAGGAAATAAAGAAAAGAAAAGAGAGATTTGAGCTTGAGTTGGAAATAGCAGCTGCTCAAGCTAAGAAGGAAGTCTTAAGAGTCTCAAGAAGCAGTGTGAAAGGCAGCTGCAGTAGAGGATCAGATGGAATGGAATCCTACATGGTCAGAGGGGCTCATGCTGCTCTTAATGCTGAGGCTGACGCATTTGTGACTGCCGGTCGAGGAATGTACGAGGGTCAAGCCGCATCCAAGTCCCATCTGACCAAAGGAAATGAAAGGAAAATTGCTGTTAGCTCTCAAGTAGCCCAGCAGAGGCCACCTGGATTTTTGACGGCTCCTGATAGCATGAATGTTCCGGGTCCTCAGCCAGATGTCAGTTCACATGCTCAGATGCCAGTTGGTAGTGACAGTTACAACTTGCGAACCATAATGGCAAGACAAAATAAAATTTCTGCGTTGCTGGCTCAACAGTATCATATGTCTCATTTACCGAAACGAGAGATTCAGATCTTTGATGGAGATCCTTTACATTATCATGCGTTCATGAGAGCCTTTGAGCATAATGTAGAGGAGAGAACAAGTGATGCTGGAGACTGCCTGCATTTCCTATCACAGTACACAAGAGGAGAACCACGAGAGCTTGTACGAAGCTGCCAACAAATGCCTGCAGACAAAGGATACCAAAAGGCCAAGGCTTTGTTGGAAGAGCATTTTGGAAACGAGCAAAGGGTTGCTTCAGCTTATATGGAAAAGGCACTCTCATGGCCTGCGGTTAAAGCTGAGGATATCAAGTCTCTCCAGGCTTATGGCCTTTTTTTGAGAGGATGTTGTAATGCTATGGATGACATACAGTACATGACTGAACTTAACATGCCTGCAAACATGCTGACAGTGATCAGGAAGTTGCCATATAAATTGCGAGATAAATGGAGGTCAGTAGCGTAGGATATTCAAGAGACCCGTCATCAACGAGCTACTTTTCCTGATATTGTAAACTTCATTGAGCGCCAGGTCAGAACTATAGCTGACCCTGTATTCGGCAACATACAGGATACACCGAAGACAATGCTAACTAAAGACCGTCGAAAAGATAACTATCAGCGTCACACACGGAACCAAGGAGGTAGCTTTGCAACCACAATGGTGTCAATGGATGGAAAGGCCCATGTCAAAAAGGAAGGAGTCTCAGTGGACAAACAAACCTGCTTGTACTGTAAGGGTGAACACTCATTAGAGTTGTGTTCTCTATTGGGAAAGAGAGCACATAAGGAAAAGATAACGTTCCTGAAGGAGCATGGAGTCTGCTTCAGCTGCCTGTGCATAGGGCACATAAGTAAGGATTGTAGGAGGCGACTGTCATGCAGAACATGTGGAGCTAGTCACCCTAGCATGCTTCATATTTACCCCAAGAATAAAGAGCAAATTAAAGGAGGTGAAATGGATTCAAAAAAAGGCTCTCCTGTGGTAGTGCAAAGCGGTGGTCTCACTGGGGCCGGTGACCATGACTGTAAACTCTCCATCGTGCCAGTCAAGATTAAGTCTAAAAGGAGTCACAAAATTGTGGAAACCTATGCCTTTTTGGACCAAGGCAGTTCTGGTTGCTTTTGTACATCAGCTCTGATGCAGGGTTATTATAGTTAACGAAAACTAAGACTAAAACTAAAACTAGCAATGAAAAAATATTTCAGTTAACTGAAATAAAAATAAAAACTACAATTAAAAAAAAAACGAAAACTAAATAAAAACTACAATGAAGGATGTAAAACTAACTAAAACTAAACTGAATTGTAGATAAATTCAGCTTAGTTTTCGTTGTTGTGTCGTTTTCTCCCACGATTACTGCCATAGAGATTACTGCCTGTCCTGCAGCAGCCGCTATGCTACCCTCCCTCCAGAGAGGGGGCAGCATAGCGGATATAGACCTTTTTGGGCCAGCCCCCCGGAAGTACCCCGTCCGCCATTGCTGGAGGGTGCTACAGAGCGACACTTTCACCGGCTTGCAGATTAACCAGTGTTTTTCTCTTTCTACAAATATATATTTTTATAATGTCGAGTCGGTCGAGTGGGAATAATGTTCCGTCATAAACTGTGCCAACAATGGAAGAAGTATGCACGAAGACTGCCTTGTTTGCAGAACAAGAAGTTAGGAAGACGTGGGTGAAAAATATCAACAGAAAGAACTTTGTTCCAAATGAATACAGCCGAGTGAGTTTTCGTTAACATTCAATCTTGTACTACTCATAGTCTCGCTGAGAGTCCCGGAAGATTCTGGCCAAAAGAACAGCAGTATGAGGCTACTGTAGCCCTCGGTACTAGTACAAGCCTATCAATGAATGAATAAATTAATGAATGAATGACTTAGGAGAATGATATAAATTAAATATAACATTAACACATAGACTAATTTACCGCTCGCGTTAACATTACAGCAGCATAATCTTTATGGCTTGTTGACGTTAGTTATAGCCAGCGTTCCACAGTTTTTAGTGTTTGATTATGGGAATAGATCATGCTATTTCCATAACCAATCATTAAAAACAGCGATAAACTACTTTCATCTGTAACTGGAGGCCACTGCCTAACATCATCAATCCAAGACATGTCTGTGTTATCCGTAACAGATCCTCCACGCTGCTGTGTTTGGGTTAGTTGGTGGAGCACCGCACACTCCAGTTATGGCGGGGCCACTAGGGGGCGCATGTCCACAATTTTCAAGTCGAAAAGGTGTATAATCTGCTGCATACTGCAAGAAGAAGAAAAACTAAAACTAAAACTAAGACTAAAACTAAATAAAAACTAAACTGAAACTAGTCAATTCCTCAAAATAAAAACTAAACTAAAACTACTAAATTACTTGTTGAACTAACTAAAACTAAACTGAAATAAAAAAGCAAACTGGAAAACTAAATAAAAATAAAAACTAAAGAAAATGTCAAAACTATAATAACCTTGGTCTGATGAATAAGTTGAATATAGTAGGAAGAGGAACAAAAATTATTTTACGCACCATGGGCCAGGAAAAACTTGTGGAATGTTGCATTGTGTCTGATCTTGAGGTAGCTGGACTGAATAGTGACTTTTACTGTGACTTACCAGATGTTTTTACACAGAAGAAAATGCCTGTGTGCAGGAGCAACATACCAAGGAAGCAAGATCTGGTTAGATGGTCATATTTGCAAGGAGTACATCTACCTGAAATTGATGCTGATATCGAGCTTTTGATCGGCTTAAATGCACCTAGAGCGTTGGAACCAATAAAGGTGATTCCAAGTGAAAATGGAGGACCATATGCTGTTCAAACAATGTTGGGATGGACTGTTAATGGGCCAATAATCGGTGCATCAAATATGGAGCATCCCAGCTTTACTGTAATCGCATTTCTGTGGTGAGGTTGGATGAACTGTGGAAGCAACAATTTCAGCTAGACTTCCCTGAATGCAGCCAGAAAGAGCAACTGGGTCCATCAAGAGAAGACTGCCTGTTTATGGAGATGATGGAAAACACTGTTGAGATGGTGGATGGTCACTACACCATTGGTTTGCCTTTAAAGAACAGAGGTGTGTGCATGCCTGACAATCGCAAGCTAGCAGAGCAACGTGCCATACATCTGAAGAGAAGGTTCCAGAAAAATGCTGTGTTTCATGCAGACTACACCATCTTCATGGACAGCATAATTTCTTGTGGGTATGCGGAAAAGGTACCTGCTGAGGAGTTAGCATGCAGTCATGAAAGAACTTGGTACATCCCACACCATGGTGTATACCATCCACAGAAGAGGAAAATCAGAGTGGTATTTGACTGTGCTGCATCATTCCAGGGCATGTCACTAAACACACAGCTGCAGCAGGGACCCGATCTTACCAGCTCATTAATTGGAGTCAATACTAGGTTCAGGAAAGAATCCATCGTTCTGATAGCAGATATTGAGGCCATGTATCACCAGGTGCGTGTACCAACTGATGACCGCAACCTACTAAGGTTCCTCTGGTGGCCCAGTGGAGATTTCTCTCAACCCATGGAGGTGTACAGGATGTGTGTCCATCTCTTCGGAGCAACTTCATCACCGAGCTGCGCTAACTTTGCTCTGCGAAGGTGTGCGTTGGATAACAGTGACTCCTTCAGTCAGCAGGTGGTGGACACCATTTTACACAGCTTCTACGTGGATGACTGTCTTGTCGCAGTACCCTCTGAGTCTGATGCCATTGCTCTTTATCATGACCTTCGAGCTATTTGTGCTAGAGGTGGCTTTCAGCTGAAGGTGGATCAGCAACAGCAGAAGTGTGTTGGCTGAAATTCCTGAAGAGGAAATGGCAAAGGATGTGAAGGAAATGGATTTGAATCATGACACACTACCTGTTGAAAGAGTCTTGGGGGTGCAATGGTGCGTTCAGTCAGATTCATTCAAGTTCAAGATTGTGATCCGAGATCGACCTTTGACCCGTAGAGGGATTTTGTCTGTGGTCAGTTCCATCTACGATCCGATAGGAGTGCTGGTGCCGGTGGTGCTAAAAGCCAAGTTGATGTTGCAGGATCTGTGTAGGAAAGGCTTTGGATGGGATGAAGTCATACCCCTACCTATGGCAACAGAATGGACGAATTGGCTACAAGAGCTCCACCTACTTGAAGATTTCAAAATCAACAGATGTTTTAAGCCTGAGAATTTTGGCACTGTAGCCTTTGCCCAATTGCATCATTTTGCTGATGCAAGTGAGGTGGGTTATGGGACTGCTACTTACCTGCTGTTGTGCAACACTGATGGAAAACCATGCAGCATCCTTGTCATGGGAAAGGCAAGAGTGGCTCCTTTAAAACCAATCACCATTCCCAGACTAGAGCTAACAGCAGCAGTAGTGGCAGCACGCATGGACAGGTTGTGGAGGAAAGAGCTGCACATGACATTGTTGGATTCTGTCTTTTGGACTGACAGCACTTCAGTACTGAAATATCTCAAGAATGAAACCTCCAGATTTAAAACATTCGTGGCCAACCGGGTCTCTGAGATCCTTAACGCTTCTCACGCAGCCCAGTGGAGATATGTGAGCACATCATCCAACCCGGCAGATATTGCTTCCAGGGGACTTGGAGTGACATCGTTCCTCAAGGATAAAGAGTGGTTATGTGGACCGCAATTTCTGCTATCAGAGGAGCAATGGCCTGTAGACGTGGACTGTTTAGGGGAACTGTCAGAGCAAGATGACCCTGAGCTCAAGAGGAGCATTATGGCTCATGCTGTTTTAGCCAAAGAAGACGATGACTCAGTGTCTCAGCTGATTGAACGTACCTCATCTTGAAACCACCTGAAACGAGTAATGGGTTGGCTCTTACGATTCAAACATCGGCTCTTAGGTCTGTGGAAGAAGAGGAAGGAGGTCAAAGCACTGCAGTCAGACACAAAGAGGGATGGTCCAGGGAAGAGGAGTGTTAAAGACTCATTTCATGCTTCTCTCACTGTGGATGAGCTAAAAGAGGCGGAACTGGAAATAATTAGATTATGCCAATGGAAAAGATTCCCAGAGGAGTTTTCCAGTCTTCAAAAGAATCAGACTGGGAAGCGGACAAGTCACCTATACAAGCTAAATCCAACGCTTGATAATGGCATCTTGAGGGTCGGCGGCAGGCTCAGCTGGGCAGCGATGCTCGAAGAGGTGAAGCATCCGGTCATTCTGACCAAAGATCTGCATATCTCTGACCTAATTTTGAGACAAATACACAAGGAGGTTGGCCATGGTGGAAGAACTCATATGTTGGCAAGGCTACGCCAGAAATATTGGATTACTGGGGCTAGTTACGCTATACGAAGGATCCTGGCGAAATGCGTTGTTTGCCGACGAGTTCTGGCGGTCCCAGCCAGCCAACATATGGCAGACTTGCCACGCAACAGGATTTCTCCAGATGATCCACCATTTACCTCAGTTGGAGTTGATTGTTTCGGCCCGTTTGAAGTGAAACGCGGAAGATCTAAAGTGAAGAGATATGGAGTAATATTCACCTGCCTAGCTTTAAGAGCTGTCCATATTGAAGTAGCTGCATCGTTAGAGACAGATTCTTTCATCAATACTCTACATCGCTTTATAGCAAGGAGAGGCCAAGTCAGAGAACTCTGCTTTGACAATGGAACCAACTTTGTAGGTGCTGATCGAGAGTTGAAAAGGTCTTTGGATCAGTGGAATCAGTCTCATATCCATGACGAACTCCTACAAAAGGGAATAAAGTGGAAGTTTAATCCTCCAAGTGGGTCCCATCATGGGGGAGCGTGGGAGAGGTTGATTCGCTCAGTCAGGAAAGTCCTTAATTCTACTCTGAGAGTACAGACTCTGGATGACGATAGTCTCCACACTTTGCTGTGTGAGATTGAAGCTATTCTTAATAGCAGACCAATCACAAAAGCATCCACAGACCCAAATGACCTTGAGCCTTTGACTCCCAACCATCTTCTTCTCCTTAAAGGTCAGCCAGCTTTCCCACCTGGTGTTTTCCAAAAGGAGGACTTGTATGCAGTACGTAGATGGAAACAGATACAGTACATGTCCGATTTGTTCTGGAAGCGATGGATAAAGGAATACTTACCACAGCTTCAAGAGCGTCAAAAATGGAACGGAATTCAGCGTAATTTTATTGCAGGAGACATTGTACTTGTTGTGGATGACTCTGCGCCCCGCAATTCTTGGATCATGGGAAGAGTTGTCAAAACGGTTCAGGATTGAAGAGGCCTTGTTCGTCAAGTCAAGATCAAGACAAAGACGAGTTGTTTGGACAGACCTGTCACAAAGATTTGCCTACTTCTGGCAGCCGAAGACACATGATGGATTACTTGTTGACTTGACTTGTTTGACTTGCCTTGACTTTGGATATATGACTTGTGACAGACCTTATCATAACATGGCTTCATACTTTATGGAACCTCTGGCCTAGAGACACTTGAAGCCACTTGAAGAACCTGGTTGTTCAAGGACATTGAAATTGAACTTTTTTCACGTTGCATAATAAAAAAAAAAAAAAAAAAATTTGTTTGCTCATCTTGTTGTACTTACCTGCATTTGACTGTATTACCGTTGTTTGGTAATTATTATGGTATAATAATTAGGAGCCGGAATGTAGAGGCAGGAAAGTGCTTCCCATTTGTCACGGTGTGTGTGTGGATGGAGCTGACTGTGTGTGGGTGGAGCTGACTGTGTGTGGGTGTGTCACTGGAGCTGGCTGATTGTCTCATGATTATCACCTGCACCTCTGACACTTTGTTTGAATGATGAGAGAGGAGGCAGGGTGCTGATATTTTCTGTTGACCGCTATTTGAGTTTTAAATCTGAAAGTCCAGTTTGAAAGCACGCCTGTAAATGCCTCACAATAAACACTGCCAAATTGCATGCAGCTTAATGGTTTTTTCTAATAAGAACAAGCGCGTCGGACAGATCCCTGAAATCCTTTCTCAGTGACTATTTGGGTCTTGATAGTCACACTACACTAACAGAGAACTCATCACCAGTAGATCACACACCAATAGATCATAAAACCGCTGTGCTGCATGCTATAAGACATACCAGGACTGAAGGCCAAGTGGTGGATGTTTCCACTGTGGCAGTGGACTTGCTGCAGAGTCCTGTAGCTGCTGGTGTCCCAGATGGTAACTGTCCCATCTTTAGAGCCGGACACCAGCAGCGTCCCGGTGGGATTCAGACTGACTGTGTTCACCTGCAAGTGAAATGTTACAGAGGGAAGCAAAGATTTTTAGAGTCTGAGCAACGTGGCCAGCTGGTTATGTATATTTGTTAAAACTATACATTTGAAATAATTCTGGACTAAATTCTGCACAAGGACCTAAAGAGTCATATACAGTTTTCAGATGCAGATGAATTGCTGGCGAAAGCTGAGATACAGTGTGTAAACCAACATCTGTCGGCATCCTCACTCACTCCAGCATCATGCTCCAACTCGGCCAGCAGCTGAAACTGGGATCTCTTGTGACTGGATGAGCTGTTACAGGCAAACTGCCAGACCTGTCAATAAATCAGTACAGAACTTCTGATTTAGATCCCAGCAGTAAAGGATGAACAAAAGGATGAAACTAGAGATGCACGATAACTGTTTTTTAAAACTGATACTGATAACCAATAACACCCCCATATACCTAAGATCATTACATCAATACTATGAACAAAATCAAAAACAGTTTGGCCCTTTTAAATGAACAGATATTTATTTTTTCCAATGAAAAACTATTGTCAAGCCTCTCAAACATTTTCATAAAGCTATTGTGGTGTCTGAACAATGATATTTACATAATATTTACCTCTTTCTATGAAGTTTAAGCACAACTCTGTAACAGCGCTTTAACAGCGTCTAGGCCTTATTTCTAAAAGTTCACTGGGTTCAGTTCACTATGTAAGGATGTTTCCCAGCACGTACAAACTTTGGAAAATCCCAGATTTACAAAGATCCGGAAATTAGTTAGGTAGTATATCCTGTCTCCTTATCAGAAATCCCAGATGGTTATTGTGTAAGAGAGAAACACACTGGGAAACTGTCAGGAGAAGCTTTTGATTGATTCCAAACTTGTCTGAAATTAGACCTAGCCATGCTATAAGAACTTCCCCCTGATGTTAGTGCTTTGTTCTTCTACCTAATCTGACCTGAGAAGTTCCCAGACTGAGCGCTAGTCTGTATTAAGCCTCTTTATCTGTAAATAAGCTTTATATGCATTTAAAGACAGCTTGGAGCCAAGTCCATTTTTTAATCTCACTGGAGCAGCAGAGAAGAGATCGAGAAAGCACCTCTATGGCAGAAACTACACTATCAAAAAAACCTATTTGATATCTCACATCAACTTAAATAAGGTTCATTACTGACTGATCAAAAATTACAAACTGAAAAAGATTAACATTTAAATGATTTTGGCTTGTGGTTCAATTTAAATTAATACCTTTAATTAAAGTAAATGAGGTTCAGTAGTTTTGGTTTTTTATTTTTTAATCTCATGGAGGCTTTAGATGAGAGGAATGAGGGAGAGGAGAGGGGAGGGGAAAGGAGACTGTTGCTGGGTTGCGCACGTTAGCGTTAGCTCACGTTAGCTCACGTTAGCGCGATTTCAAAACTGCATAGAAGCGATTGTTATGTTGTAGGTGGCTGATCAGGTTTTACGTATTAAAGCTTGTGCTTCCCTCCTCGTAGAATTCACTCAGAGGCTTCGTCACAAATAACCACCAAACTATCTTCTTCTGAAACTTTAACGAAGTTCCACGCCACCATGTTTGTTGTAATCAGTACGCTGTGCTCCAGGCTGCATTCAAGGTGTAACGTAAATTCCTACATTCCCCGTTTGCTACTCGTTCTTTCAGCTTTTTTTCTTTTTTTATATTTTTATGTATAACATGTGGGAGAATACTGCGAATATAAATTCAAGTCAGCAACTACCAAAATTATGACAAACTTAACAAGTTGTTTTCTGGCATGAGGGGGTATTCTTGATTTTCCTTATTGAGTAAACGTTTTTCTGATCATGCCGACGTTACTTGAACATAACATTCACTGCCGGTCATTCAAGACTCAGAGGGAGCGAGGCACTGCCGTGTTGACAAAAATATATATGTTATCGGGGCTATTTGTCGTGATATCGGACTTATTGGGATGACGTCATGATTTCCTGTTATCGGCTCGACAGTTATTGTGCATCCCTAGATCAAACTGTGCTGTTTTTAATGTCTCCTGGAAGTCTGCCTGTTAGTCTTCTTCAACAGTTTCAGGACATCTCACTGGTGCATCGATTTGTTCATCATCACCTTAACAGTTGAATCCCAGGAGGCCGTGTAAAGACGGTCATCAAACCAACAGATTGCACTGACGGCATCATCGTGGCCCATCAGTGTGTCCTGCCGCCGGCCGTATGGGATGGAATAGAAATAGCTGACAGAGAGAGGCATGGAGGAATCATCCAAAGATGTTTTTTTTTTTTAATAACAGATCAAATGTTCAAATGTGCATACACAGCATATAAATATGCTTACATATTGTTGTCCCATGAAGAACACACCACAGTTTTACCATCTGCCAGCATCAGACATGACGATAACGCCTGGAAAACAGTCAAGTGCTTTAATGCTCAGAGATGTGGAGGAGATTACCATAAGATACGAGGAGAGAAAACACAGCTGTGTACCATGTTGGAGAAGGAGATGCTTCTCTGGAAGTCCTTCAGCTCTCTGGAGTACATTTTAAGGGTCGAGTCTGGAACAGGATCGCACAGTTGACATGAGCAGATCTCATCTTGAACTGACCCAACATGTATTGGGCTCATTCATTTAACTAAACCATTTCAGTGTAGGCGGTTTTTAACACCTTGGGATGTCGAGAAAATGGAAGATCCATCTCGAGTCACGGCGATACCCGTCACTGCTCTACATATTTAACAGAAAGAATTATAAACAGCCAGAAAAATAACATACAAAAAGGGAGCAGGCATTAAGTCATACTGTTATAAAACCAAGCCAAAGACACTATTTGAAGTTTGTAAACTGTACTCTGCAGAGGATGAAGTGGTCTTTAACCAGTCCTAAACATATGCCATCACAAGAATATTTTCAGAACTCAGAAGTCTGAAGCTACTGAAGCTGCCTTCTTGATTTTAATGCACTTAGGTGCTCAAAAAAATGCACTCACACTCGCACAAAGCTTTTATTTCTGTGGCATGCAGACAAAAGCCACTGCAGTCGAGTGGACAGATCCCGACTTACTCCTTATGGATCCTATGGCTGGAGATGAGTTGAAGACTTCCCATGTTTGTCCAGGCCAACCTCCTGCTCTCCTCAGTCAGGTCTTCAAACGATGAATCTTCGCTCTGAGAGGCTGCAGCAACACAGACTGCATTGATGGAGGAATATGTGCAACATGACAACAAACTTTGGTCTGAAGCTGTGGGTTTGGATGATTGCAGATGCAATGAGCTCTATCCTGTAATTTAAATTTAGATAATTTAGCATTTAAATGCTGGAAATAAAAAGAAGCTGAAGACGGTAATGTTATTCTATCTATTTTTTAATCAAAGAATCCTCAACCCATTTCAGCCTTGATTGTGAACCTGCAACTTCCTTGTGTTTAGTCACCTGGTGAGAGCTCACTGGCAGGAGAGTTGATGCTGGGGCTTCGTGGGATGTTGTGAAATCTCGGCGTGATCCTCTGAGGATGGGGGCTGGTGAACAGCTGTCTGGGTGTCTGGCCAAACTCCAGGATCTGCGTCAGCATGGCGATTCTCTGATCAGTGTCCTCAATGCTTCCCAAAGAGACAGAGAGGAGCGTTAGTTAAGATCCGGAAAAGGTATTTGAAGTAAAACCAGAGGAACTTCTTGTTTCACCTGTCACAGTCAATGCCGCCTTCATAGGTCAGCGGGTGAAACACTGAAAGACAGATAAATAATCACTGGCTGTGCAGATTTGATGCGTTTGCTGCTGGGAACAGACGGTGGCTGTTTTACCATTATGAGCTGCCACAGATTCACTGCCTCTCTGTTTGAAGCCAAACACTAGATCAATCCATTCATGAAGATGCTCTGAAACACACTGGCTCTCCAGTGCTGCCTTGTGCTTTTGAAGAAAATCACCAGCATCTGGAGTAAAGGCAAAGACGGGTGCAACAGAGGTTAAATGTACAATTATCTTTACTTTTCTAAACAATTACCAATATGTCAGCATCACAACAGAGAGAAGACAAATGAACTTTACTTGAGGCCCAAGGTGGTAGAACAACATCGCCAACTAATCTCCCGTTCTGCCTTCTGCCTAAACTGAGATTCAGACTGTTCTCCAGGAAGCTGGGGTCATCGCCATAAAACTCTGGAATCAGCTTCGTTAGCAGAGAGACGACATGTGAAGAAAATCATCATCAAGAGAGGCATTTGTCAGTTTGTTCAGCTTTTGTCTTTCATATTTCACTCAGTGTCTCCAAACTGGTCAAGTCAATCACTGTTGGAATCAGTGTTGGGCAAGTTCACTTTCTACTACTTCAGTTCATAGTTCACAGAAATTAAAATGAACCAGTTCAGTTCATAGTTCACAGAAATTAAAATGAACTAGTTCAGTTCACCATTTCAAAAAATGAACTAAATAGTTCATTTTTTCAAAATTCTTTTTTAATGTTGCTGCGAGCAATTATTTGTCAAAATTATTACCACTGCCCATATACTACACCACCACAAACAACAATTATTTTATCCATTTTATCTGTAGAAAACTACTGGTCCAATCTGAATCTTTAACCAACCAGGGTTCACATTAGCATTGAAGGGACAGCCCATGTAAAACTGTCATTTCCCTTTCAGCTTCTCTCTACAGCAGCCGTTCCCAAACTACAGAATACCAAGGCCCAATTTGAAATGTGAAAAATCTCTGCAGCCCACCGAAACCTTTAATCACAACTGTGATGAACATACAGGACAAGGAACCATGATTCGATATTAATGTAAGGGGTCAAGAAATAAGGTGACACTTGTCATATTAAGTTAAGATGACAGTAGAATAACACTTAACTGGTTTGTTTTATTACTTCTTAATGTTTTTTTTAATCATGTCATGAATATTTTACAGTAATTCAAAACATATTTAAAGAAAATCGAAGATTAAAAACATATTTGTTTAATTTTAATGACCTCTCACTGCCCACCTGCAGTCCCACGACGGCCCACCAGGGGGCCGCGGCCCACACTTTGGGAATCACTGCTCTACAGTAGATTAAAAATATGAGGAAAAACCTGCTGCCAAATGGTCTTTATTATCAGACAAAAACAGGTCCTTAAGGTACAAATGTTTTTCCCCCTATTTCAATATTTCAATCCCCCCAGCAGTTGGGGGTCTCCTCCAGCTCTGGGTAACTGTAGCTTTCATCTTCCTTCATGACCGTTTTTAACGTTTGATGGTGCAATTGTTAGCATGACAGCAGTGACAGCCGTGTTTCCATGTTTGATTGAATTCCTCAGATACATATCAGGCTCGTTTGTGGTGGATTTTAAATGGGGTTCGCTGGAAACCTGGAACGGTTTTGACCGTGCGTGAACATTGAAAGAGCGTCGTTCACAACTGCCCAAATGAACTCGTTCATGCCCCACGCTGGTGAAGGGGAAAGTGAACGTTCAACTTTCGTTCAATGAAAGCGTTTAGGTACAACACTGGTTGGAACAGCGCAGGAGATTTTATTCTGGTCTTTTCACCTCTTTAAAGTCAGTTGCTCCTTCAAGACAATTTTTCCATGTTTCACCAATACTGTAGGAAAACAAAATCACAAACTATGTTTTTGGGTTTTTTTTTCTTTAAACAAACATTTATCAAGATTACATATTGCAAGCAACCTTGCCAGTTTTAGTATTTAATTTGCCCTTTGACAGGATGTTAAACTGTACCTGTTGAACATCCTGTCTGCGTGGTCGTATCGGCCGTTCTGGAGACACAGCATGTGCTCTGGAGCTGCAGAGGTGAGTCAGCTTGGATTAGGCTCATTTACAGTGTTTACAGTGTTACTAGAACGACGGTGACTGAAAGAGGAAGTGTAAAAAAACTCTTCTCGTGTTTCTAAATTATGTGTTACAGATTTATAAGGTCGCATACCGACTCTGACCAGGTAGAAAAGCACGTATCCTGGAGAGGAGTAGTGACTCCCATATATGAAGCGAGGCTCGGGCATGCCCCTGTAGCGAGCCTGCAAAAAGACAACAACTCAGTCACAGGTTTTTCAGTTTTATACAATTTACAGGAACAAACAAGTTTGATGTGGGTGGGGGTGAGCTGTTACAAGTCTACGTGATTATAACTGTCTTATTACTGCCAGCATTTATCTTCCTTAAAATATGTTAATAAATATGTTAACAAGGACGACCACTCCTTCTTAGTTATGTCAGTCAATCATGCTAATGAGGAGGGGTGGGAGTTACCAGGATGTATGAGGATCTACAAAAGATATGCATGACATCTGCTTAAACATTCAAAAATAATTCCTAAATACAAATAAGTGAAAGAGAGAATTTAAATCATCAGGATTATTCCTGTTTGCCAGTGTTGTCTTGTGGAACAAGTTGAGTTACTCATTATGATGTTAAATAGGGCTGGGCGATTTTATCGATTCTGCGATATATATATATCGATATATATATATATATATATATATATATATATATCGATATATATATATATATATATATATATATATATATATATATATATATATATAGATATATCTATATATATATATATATATAGATATATATATATAGATATATATATATATTATATATATATATTTTATTTCCCCAGGGAGTATCGATATTATATATTCAGCCCCGGGTATCAATATTCTAAGCTCCCTTCAAACCCCTGTGTCCTGCACGGGTGCTCTTCCTGCAAAGTGCAGGAGGAGCCATTAAGTCCTCCAGCCGCTAGTGTCGCTCAGGGTTTCCGTTGTCCGGTAATTGCCAGACTTTGTCCGGTAAAATATGCCAAAGTCCGGTATTTTATATTATCTCCGGTCAAAATGTCCGGTGAAAATACTCCTCCCAAGCACAATTTCAGTTGTAATATAATGGGTAATTTCCACATCATTTTATAAAAAAAACATATACTTTTTTTTTACGAATGAGTAGTGTGTGAGGACGAGTCGGCTCCAGCCACAGCCCCACTCATTGATGCCACAAGTGCGTGCAGAGATGCCATCTCCGTAATGACAGCGCTCCGCGGTTATGGAGCCTTGAACTTCTTAACGGCCTATGAAGTTCTCATCAGGGATTTCAGTGAAATCTACCCCGAGTGGGCTCAACTGGCCAAGATAGCCTGCGTGATCCCTGTCTCCAGTGTGCCAGCAGAGAGGTTTCTCTCTGCAGAACCCGAATTAAAACAGCGCAGCGGAGTCGCCTGGGGGAGGACAAAGTCACAAGACTGATGCGCATTGCAAGTTGTGGAGAGACACTTGGCACTTTTGATTTTGATTCAGCAGCTGCTCACTTCAGTGCTGTGAAAATGCGTAAAAAGTAAACTGTCATACACCAGAACTAGGTGAAGGGATTTCCCCTGTTTGTTTTCAGTTTTTATTCCGTTTTATTTCAAACGCATATAGTGAACGGACATTATTTTATTTCAAGTTGGCAGCATGGCCACGTTATTAAAATGTTATTTGTCACTCCAGATGTGTTTTTTATTTGTTTGCAAATTGTTTTATCTTAGAGTATATAGGCCTTAATCTTTTTACGTTCATTCATGTGTCAGAAGAGCACAAGCTTCTGCAATATTTATTTATTTTTTGAAGTTATGCTCGTGAGTCAATTGACGGGATTTATTTTATTTGAAATAGCCTGTTTTTCAATAAAAATACTATTAAATGACTTGCATTGATATCGTACTACTGCATATGATTTTTTTTTAACCTCAATAAAGTCATATAGCCTATGTGACCGGAATTTCAAACATTTGTCCGGTAAATTGAAAACCTGCCGGTCACATTGTCTGGTGCCAATTTTTTCTAGCGGAAACACTGGTGTCGCTGTAGAGCATTTCTAACCAGTTATCCAGAAGCTTCTTTCTCTTCCAGCTAGAGCTGAGCCAGTCAGGAGGATGGCGACTAGTATAAACCCAGCGCCTGCGTGCTTAAAAGCAGATGTGTGGGAGTTCAGGTTTAAAAAGAAAAAGGAAAGAGAAGATTTAGACAAAAGTATGGCGGTTTGCAAGCTGTGTCACACAAACATGAAGTACTCTGGAAATACCACCAACCTGCGAGCCCACCTGAAACGTCACCACTCGGACAAGCTAATGCTAACTGAGAGCTAACTGCTAAACCCAAGAAGTTGCGGCGCGATCCGAAACAAACCACGCTGGACAGTGACGGCGGTTGTTGCCACCAGTTTTCATCTACTTCACCTAGGTCGCAGAAAATTACGGAGTCCATTGCCGACTTTATTTGTCAGGATTTGAGACCATATTCAGTGGTGGAAAACACAGGCTTTAGGCGCATGGTGGACGCGATGGAGCCCCGCTATCCTATTGTCTTTTATTCATTTTGTCCAGCATTTGCAAGCTGCCTGTCAGCCATATAATGTGTAATTGATGCTTTCAGTTCAATTAATTCATCAAAGTCATTGGAACACTGACAAGATGTCACCAAAATCACTTTGTCGCATTAAAATCTTTCGGAAAATGATGTAAACGTATTGTAAGATGAATATCGATATATATCGTATCATGAGCCAAATATATCGTATCGTACCGTATCACGTGATTAGCGTATCGCTACAGCCATAATGTTAAACCTCAGATGATTTTCATGTGTCATAAGTGACTGTAACTATGTTATTTTAAAGCCACAGTGTTACCAAAGATGTTTACTTTATTTTATTTTTTCTTTAAAGGAGAAATGACAAACTTCTTAGTAAAAGCAGAAACTATTTTTGATCTCCTCAGCGCACTGATAAAAACATTAAGATGAATAATTAAGATTTTTCTCTGGAATGAATCTGTAAAAGGAGGTATATCTCATCTGATCCATTGTCAGTATCTCAGGTTTATTGGTGGGGGGTCAGTGCTGGCCACCTCAACATCTTGATCTCACTATTGAGCAGACATTTCTCCACCACTCTAGACCATATTTTTCCTTAAAAGCAACCCATGAATGTGGAGATTGGGGGCTTGAATAACTGTCCTCCATGTATGTCCATTAAGGATAACTCAGGGACTTTCCACTTGTAGGCTGAAGAAAAAAGACCAGTAGTCTCACCAGCAGTCTGTCCAGTCGCTCTTTGTTTAACGCCCCTACAGGTTTGCTCAGGTCTCTGAACGTGGCAGTGCTTGTCAAGTCTGGAAACAACATACAAAGCCTTAAACATGAACTACTGAGGCAACTTTCAAACCTGTTGCTACAGTCAGGCTCAGATCTCCAAAAGCTCAAATCCAACTTTCATCAGGCAGACAAAACAGTTTTGCTCCTGCAGCCCACCTAACTGTGTGCTGCTATAATCGGTGATGACCCAGGGGAAGACAGGGTACTGGGAGAGGTCGTTGCAGCTGCGGTCCGCCAGGTTGTTGAGGTGGAGGAGATACTGGTAGTTGCTGAGATGACCGCGCTGCCACTGCAACATGTAACTCTCTGCCGTGTGTTCGGTCACGTGGTTCTCTGAGCCAGAAAAACAGCATCGTCACAGCAAATGTTCAAAGCTACAGTCATGTGATCTCTGCTTAAAGGCGTTGTTGGTTCCTTACAAACATGGATCCCCCTCAAGTACTCTACAACTGTGTGGTTGAATTATGTTTGTTGGTGTTTTACTGCCACCTGTTGGTCACTGAGGAAAAGCTCATGACCATCTCACAGGAAACCAACTCCCTAACACTACTAGTTGTAGGGATGCACGATAACAGTTTTTTTTTTTTAAACCGATACCGATAACTTTCAGCTCCTAAAGGCCGATACCGATAACCGATAACACACACATATACCGAAGATCATTACATCAATACTATGAACAAAACCAAAAACAGTTTTGACTCTTTAAATGAACAGATATTTATTTTTTCCAATGAAAAACTATTGGCAAGCCTCTCAAACATTTTCGTAAAGCTATCAAACAAACCTATTTGATATCTCACATTAACTTCAATAAGGTTCATTACTGACGATATAAAAAACAAAGGCTCCTTGAACTGATGGAAATACATGCATCAAAATTACAAACTGAAAAATGCATTCCTCAATGACAATAAAAAATAATTCACAGGTCATAATGTACTGATACAAGTTAGACTTGTCTGTGTAAATAAACTGAAAAGGTGCACTCCATAGTAACAAAGAAATTATATTTAAAGCATTTTGGCTTGTGGTTCCATTCAAATGAATGCCTTTAATTAAAGTAAATGAGGTTTTGGATTTTTTTTTTATCTCATTGAAGCTTTAGCTGAGAGAGATGATGGAGAGGAGCAGAGAGGAGAAGAGAGGGGAGGGGAGGAGAGGAGAGGAGAGACGAGACGAGACGAGACTTGGTGTTGGCTTGCCCACATTAGCCCACGTTAGCTCATGTTAGCGCGATTTCAAAACTCGACTCACATCGAGCCTGTTGGCTACCTCTCGGAGTAAGTCAGAAAAGGATCTTTCTCCTGTCGCCATGCCATTTAATACCTTTAATTAAAGTAAATGAGGTTCAGTTATTTTTTGTTTTTTTATCTCATGGAAGCTTTAGATGAGAGGAATGAGGGGAGGAGAGACTCCTGCTGGCTTGCGCACGTTAGCATTAGTTTGCGTTAGCGCGATTTCAAAATTCCATGGAAGCGATGGTTATGTTTCAGGTGGCTGATCAGGTTTGACGTATTAAAGCTTGTACTATTTTTCCCTCCTTCGCTTGGAGCATTCGTCACAAATAACCAGCAAACTATCTTCTTCTGAAACTTGAACGAAGTTCCATGTAGTTGTTGTTTTTTTTTGTTTTTTTTTAATCAACACACTGTGCCGCAATGCTGCATTCAAGGTGTAATGTAAATTACTCCGTTCCCTTATTTGCTAGTAGTTCTTTCGGCCTTATCTATTTTTTCTATTTTGTAAGTGTAATGTGGGAAAATACTGCAAATATCAATATCAGTCAGCAACTATTAAAATTATGATCGAGTTAACAAGTTGTTTTCTGGCAGGGGGAGGATTCTTGATTTTCCTTACTGAGAAATCGTTTTTCTGATTATGCCCGACGTCACATGAACATAACATTCACTGCTGGTCATTCAGGACTCAGAGGGAGCGAGGCACTGCCGTGTTTAAAAAAAAAAAAAAAAAAAAGTTATCGGGGCTATTCATCATGATATCGGACTTATCGAGATGATGTCATAATGTCCTGTTATCGGCCCGATAGTTATCGTGTCAATAATTATCGTGCATCCCTAACTAGTTGATTTTTATTTTTCTACTGATTTTCAGGTTCTTGGGGAAATGAGACTTAGTTTTCTCACCGAGAAAAGTGGCAATGTAGTAGTAGATTTCATCTCTGTCCGCTGTGCTGTAAAACTTCAGGTAAATGTCAGAGCAGAAGTCGTTCTCGGTGCAGAACACCTCCAGACCCTGCTCAAAGACAGGAGACATGAGCACACACATGCAATCACCCCGCTGTCCAATCACGGCCAGTCTCACCCACCAGAGGTCTGAGACCGTGTCGTCTTTTGTAGATCCTCCTGACTCGGTGCAGTTTGATCCGAATCACATGCTCCTGAAACGACAAGTGAGGTCACTGTGGTTCAGTAACGAGCAGCTGGCAGAGCTCCAGGTACCTCCGCACTATCAAGCTCCCATCTGAGTGGCCAAGCACGACTCACCGGATATCCGTTGAGAGGCTGGAAGTAGAGGTTTTCATCCGTGATGCAGACTTGGCCTGGATTGGACACCAGAGGTGTGACCATCTCCACAGCACACTCCATGTGTGGCTTCTCCGAAACATTCTGGAAGCTTTACAGAGAATTACCCTCACAGTACCACACCCTAAAATAATCATTATTATTTGGATCAAGTCAGTGCAAAACAAGCAAACGTACAAGTTCTTGTCAAATGACGTCCTCGCCAGTCGAGACTGCAGATTAGCAGCGATCTAGAAATGCACAAACAGAAACGGTTGATTAGATTATATTTAACCGTAAACAATTAGGAAAATGATAAAACCTCAGAGCCGGCATTATTGCTGTATTGCAGTTTACCACCTCTCTGACTCTAAAATGTACCGTATTGGCCCAAATATAGGACGATATTTTATTCTAGAAATCATATTATCCACAAAAATGGGGGTCTAGACTTTTCTGTTGTCATTACGCATCTGCGCCACTAGATGGAGCCGCACCAAAGTAATCAGTAAGAATGGAGCTTCACAGTGAACATATGGAGCAGATCTGATGTTTATTAACATAATAAACAGCAGTTTATTAAAATACTACTAAACCTTGATCTTCAATGACATGAAAACCTGACACGTACCTGTACTTTAAGTATGGTACCATGCTTCCTAAACAAGATTAAATCATTAAAATGTTAACAATAGAGCAGAACGTTATCTCTGTGTGAGTTTTTCTACAATGATTGTACAATAAGAAGTTGTTTGATGAATAACCTTTTTCTTCAACATATTTTTATTTTCCCAAAATTATATCTGAAATATAGGGGTCGTCCTTATAATCAGAGTCCTATATTCGGGCCAATACAGTACTATGGGTGAGTAATGGTGGACTTACCATTGCAGTCTGGTCTCCAAGTTTTTCCAGGCAGGAAGCTCTGTGGAGCTACAACATTTAACAGATTTAAAAAAAAAGGAGGGAAATGACAAAGTCAGCACAAAAACGCATGAAACAAACGCAGCAAACTGCAGCATCGCTGAGTCGATATAAAAGTCCGATGGGAGGTGCTGAAACGTCCACTTACCTGCAGTAATGTCTGGACAACATCTTCTGTTTTACTGGAAGTCTCCAACTGAAAGGTCAGTTTATTTTCTCCCTGTCAAAGTGACGAAACAGACAGGAAAGAAGCAGATGTGCTGATGTGCGGTTAAACCACTCAGGGACACATGAGGTGAGCACCGAGCCACTATGAGAGTGAAACATCATGGTCTGAGCTCCAGCTGACTCACCCTTTCATTTCGATAAGGCAATGACATTATTTTCTTTGATGAAAATAACCTGAAACACAAAGTGAAAAAGACATTTTCGCATTTACTTTGAAGACTGGTCATGATTAGGGATGCACAATAACTGTTTTTTAAAACCGATACCGATAACTTTTAGCTCCTAAAGGCCGATACTGATAACACACACATATACCTAAGATCATTACATCAATACTATGAACAAAACCAAAAATAGTTTGGACTCTTTAAATGAACAGATATTTATTTTTTCAATTGAAAATCTACTGGCAAGCTTCTCAAACATTTTCGTAAAGCTATCAAACTATGGAGCCCCGTTTGGGTCATAATTCAATGAATAAATGAGTCTATTATTATGAAATACAGGCATTTATTATTATGAAATATGTATCCATTATTATGAAATGTTTCCCATTATTATGAAATACATGTGTATTATTATGAAATATTTCCCATTATAATGAAAAAAATTTAATTGTTATGAAATATATTTTTATTATTATTTAATCTTAGTTTAATGCATAATAGTTTATTTCAAAATGTCTTTTTTAACTAAAAATGAGTTTTTACATAATAATGACATTTTGCCACTGGGCGGGACCAGTGGTTGACCTGCACGCGCATTGGCTGATACTTCTCCATGCAGTTGGTGGGGGACTCACATCGAGCCTGTTGGCTACCTCTCGGAGTAAGTCAGAAAAGGATCTTTCTCCTGTCGCCATGCCATTTAATACCTTTAATTAAAGTAAATGAGGTTCAGTTATTTTTTGTTTTTTTTATCTCATGGAAGCTTTAGATGAGAGGAATGAGGGGAGGAGAGACTCCTGCTGGCTTGCGCACGTTAGCATTAGTTTGCGTTAGCGCAATTTCAAAATTCCATGGAAGCGATTGTTATGTTGTAGGTGGCTGATCAGATTTTACTTATTAAAGCTTGTGCTTCCCTCCTCATAGAATTCACTCGGAGGATTCGTCACAAATAACCACCAAACTATCTTCTTCTGAAACTTTAACGAAGTTCCACGCCTCCATGTTTGTTGTGATCAGCGCTGTGCAGGCTGCATTCAAGGTGTAACGTAAATTCTGACGGCCCCACGTTTGCTAGTCGTTCTTTCAGCCTTTTCTATTTTTTTTCTTTTTTATGTGTAACATGTGAGAAAATACTGCAAATATCAATTTAAGTCAGCAACTACCAAAATTATGACCGTTAAGTTGTTTTCTGGCATGAGGGGGTATTCTTGATTTTCCTTATTGAGTAATTGTTTTTCTGATTATGCTGACGTCACTTGAACATAATATTCACTGCTGGTCATTCAAGGCTCAGAGGGAGTGAGGCACTGCCGTGTTGACAAACATATATATGTTATCGGGGCTATTTGTCGTGATATCGGCCTTATCGGAATGACGTCATAATTTCCTGTTATCAGCCCAATAGTTATCGTGCATCCCTAGTCATGATCATTTGTACCGGCACACAGCTGCAAATCTGAGCAGAGACAGGAGAGATCCACTGACTGTCACCATGCAGAAACGTTTAACAAGCAGGAGGACTGAGGCCACGCTGAACATCAGCTCCTCCACAAAAACATCTCTCACCTGCTCACATGAAATTAAGATGGACGAAGGCTGAGTCCTGTAAGAGCAAATACAAAAATGAGATACGTTACAAGACAGAAATATCAGCTGGAGGAATGTCTGCATAAAAACTACAGCCTAAACTTGAGGAGTGGCATCAATCGTTTCAGTATTGGATAAAAATAGACGACAACCAGCTCTGGCTTTGGACCAGCAGCAACAACATTTAAAGGATTTTTTTTTTTTTAATCTTGTAAATGGTGGTTTAAAATATGTTTCCAAGTACAGCTGCACAACATTCACACATAATTTTCAAGTTATTAAACGTGTTTGGCAGAAAAAAGAAATCAAAGATTAAAAAAAAAAAAACACTCACTTAATGAAGGGGTTGTTCTCTTCCTGCACAAACTCAATATTCTTACAGTCTCGCAAAGGAATCTGCAGAAACATGATTTGCATATGCAGAGACAGGAATTCAAAACACATTAAAAAAAAAAACACACACACACACACATACACAGATAATTGTGTATGAAGCAGATGAGACTGAACTCTGCTTCACCAAACATTTGTATATAACTCTCAAAAGATCCGTGGATCACTGCACCCCTTCATGGTTCAAACTTTAGAGCTGTTCATGTGGGATGTTTATCTGCAAGCTCAGATGTCTTATACCTTAGCTCATTTTGAATTGAGAGTATAAAAAAAAAAAAGAAAGAAAAAAATCCCCATAAATACCTTTATAATTGGCTCTGCAAGGTCGTCTGGATCAAAAATGATTGATCTGGAACAAACTTTGAATGAACCTCTGATTTTCCTGAAAGGAAAACAGCTCACGTTAGTTTGATAGTATTAGCATCTGCTGTCTCTGACCCGTAGATAAGACTGATACCTGAAAATACACCAGGGATGGAACGGTTACCGGCATTACGGTAAAGCATGGTAAAATTTTACCAGACAATGATTAGCGTTTATGTTTGACTTCATCTCACTATCGCGGGTGATTACCAGGATATGTAATATCAGCCTCATTCAAGTCTGCGAGCGACTCGCGACTGTGTCTCACACGAATTTGTAGCTTGTAACATCGGTATCGTAACGTAAGCGTGATGGAAACTGGTGATATCACGCAGGACATTTACCAACCCACTAAAAAGGATTAAATCCCAGGTCTGGGCATTTTTGGGGTTTTTTAAGAAAGCAGAGAAACAACTGGTGGAGGATAGTTATCCTGTCTGCAGAGCACTTGTTTACATTTTATTGTAATTTGTACAAGTAACTGATTCTTTATTTGCACTTTTATACCTATTTAATGTTCAGCTTCATGTGTATTTTGGACATTTGTACAGCGATTAAGAATACCGTGATAATAACGTAAACCGTGATAATTTGTAGAGATGCATGATAACTGTGTTTTAAAACTGAGACCAATAACCGATAAATTTCAGCTCCTAAAGGCCGATACCGATAACTGATAACACACATATACCTAAGATCATTACATCAATACTATGAACAAAATCAAAAATAGTTTGGACTTTTTAAATGAACAGATTTTTTTTTTTTCCAATGAAAAACTATTGTCAAGCCTCTCAAACATTTTCATAAATCTATCAAACAAACCTATTTGATATCACACATCAACTTAAATAAGGTTCATTACTGACTGATATAAAAAATAAAGGCTCCTTGAACTGATGAAAATACATGCATCAGAATTACTAACTGAAAAAGATTAACATTTAAAGGATTTTGGCTTCTGGTTCCATTTAAATTAATACCTTTAATGAAAGAAAATTAGGTTAAGTAGTTTTTGTTTTTTATTTCTTAATCCCATGGAAGCTTTAGATGAGAGGAATGAGGGAGAGGGGAGGGGAGGGGAGACTGCTGCTTGCTTGCGCACGTTAGCATTAGCTTCCGTTAGCGCGATTTCAAAACTCAATGGAAGCGATTGTTATGTTGTAGGTGGCTGATCAGGTTTCACGTATTAAAGCTTGTACTTCCCTCCTCATAGAATTCACTCGGAGGATTCGTCACAAATAACCACCAAACTATCTTCTTCTGAAACTTCAACGAAGTTCCACGCCGCCATGTTTGTTGTGATCAGTACGCTGTGCTGCAGGCTGCATTCAAGGTGTAACGTAAATTCCAACGTTGCCTCGTTTGCTAGTCGTTCTTTCAGCCTTTTCTATTTTTTTTTTTTTTTTTATATGTGTAACATGTGGGAAAATACTGCGAATATTAATTCAAGTCAGCAACTACTAAAATTATGACTGAGTTGAGTTGTTTTCTGGCATGAGCGGGTATTCTTGATTTTCCTGATTGAGCAATCGTTTTTCTGATTATGCCGACGTCACTTGAATATAACATTCACTGCTGGTCATTCAAGGCTCAGAGGGAGCGAGGCACTGTCATGTTGACAAATATATATATGTTATCGGGGCTATTTGTCGTGATATCCGAGTTATCGGGATGATGACGTCATAATTTCCTGTTATCGGCCCGATAGTTATCGTGCACCCCTAATAATTTGGTCCCTATAATCGAGATATCAGATTTTCCATATTATTACACCCCTAAAATACACATTAGCACAGGAGAAAAAAAAAACCGTAATGCCAGCAGTAACATTTTCTAACAGAAGTAGGCATAATGTAAGGACAGCAAATGTTAGACGACCACAGAAAGGTTTACTACTGTGACTTTAACCATCCTGACAGTGTTGGATCGAGTGATTTCATTGTTTGTTTTAATTATGTTAGCAATTAAATGTGAAATTCATTACTGTCGTGAAGAAGAAAGTACACCCTCCTTCAAACCTAAAATGTTATTGAAAAAAACTTTTTTTTTTTTTGTTCTGAACACATCTTAAAATTGGGTAAATACAACTCTGAACATGAACAGGGTGCCCGTTACACCACTTCAATATTTATTTTCTCCAACAGCGTGTGAAAACCGAGCATATCCTGAAAGTCTCCATTCAGAGGGTAAGTCGCTGCCAGGTTGGTCAAATGAACCTGATGACTGAATCATCAGCAGCTGAAGCACTGCTACAAAAGCCGGTCTGTCAGCTTGCTGTTCTGCATCAGTTATGTGTGCTAACACAATGCCAATGAGGAAAGATATCAGCAATGATCCTGTAGTTTGGGCCCTGCATTGTAACCTACGTCATAGCCTGATGACTCCCCAAAATCATCTGGTTAAGGTGGACTGCAACAAGTGACTGATCTGCTCAGTAGTGTTGTATTTCCTTCCACATGTTCATGGCGACTACTTCCTCTTCATCTGAAAATCTCAGTAAAACTAACTGCTATTCAACATTTATTGGCTCCAACGTACATGAGATCTGCACCACTGCCATGTCTGACCTACATAAAAGGAAATAAATGAAGGTAGTGCTGGGCAATATGACGATATATATCGTGGGGACAATATAAAAGTGTATATCGTGCCATTTCTCTTCTATCGTTTCTATCGTTTCTAACCTAATTTTATCAATGATTACAGCAAATATGTAATTAAATAACCTGCAATGATAAATTTGATAGAATCATATCTACTTCTACAAAGTAGCCTTTTATGTTTGCGCTTTTATTCATGGTTAATGCCTTAAACAGAGTTCTCTTCAACCCTGATGTTTACTTTAGACACTTTATATTGGTTTGCAAACTTTGCACTACAAGGATACAGATTTCAGAAAGTTGAAAAATAATTTGTGTTTATTTTTTATAGCTGAACTTCAGTGCAAAAATGTGTTTTTCCTCTCAGAAACTGTTGTGCACTTTTAAAAAAATGTGAAAGCTACTGTACCTCTGTACCTACCTGTTTTTGCTGCACTAAAATGTATGTTTGTGACAGTTCAGCTAAATGTCCTTTCAAAATAACGTTGAAAAGTAAGCAATGAAATTTTTGTCAAACTTTTCAGAGAATAACTGAAAACATACTTTATTATGGTATATATATATAAAATAGTCCATATCGTGATATATGATTTTTTCCATATCGCCCAGCACTAAATGAAGGGGTGCCCTGCGCTACAAGCTACAGTCCTGCAGAAAAGAAGCCACACTGCCACCTAGCCTTTAACACAATAACCACGGATGAGAACAAATGAGTATAAGCGCCAACTACAACACAGGTTCTGTGCAAAGGCTACAGGCATAGTTGCTACGTAGAATTATCAATTACGCTTTAAATCATGCTAACAGGCTTCAATTAGCATGTTAAATATTCAAGTTCAAGAGGCTGAACAAGTTTGGCTTGTTTGAAAGGGTTGCCTGAAGGAATGCTCTTCTCTCTAAAATAAACATGGAAGCACAGTTTAGGTTCGCAAATTTGCATGACTTCTGGAATAATGTTGTGTCAACAGACAAGTCTGAGGTGGAGCTGTTTGACCATAATGTCCGTTATGGTGACACAGTACAAGCACACACATCTGAAACCAGCTGTCAGGCTGGATGGGTCACTGGGGCCTGTTTTGTAGCCACAGGACCTAGAAACCGTGCAGTTATTGAGGAAAGATATTGACTCTATAACTCTTTTGACTCTAAAGATAGAGTCAAAAGACAGGTCATCTCTTTGACTGTTAAAGCTAAGGCCGAAATTGGTTAATGCAACAGCACACCAGCAAACCTGCAACAGAATATCTGGGAAAGAAAACAATCAAGGCGTTGTGATGACTCCTTTCTTCCAATGCCAGACACTGATAACATCATACAAAAAATATTACTTCGAGGTATTACAGCTAAACACAGTTCTATACGCTGCTGAACTCTGAAGGGAATTTGGTCTATGGATGCCTCTTTCCATTTTTTAAGGCTGATAATGACTGGATGGTTTTAATAATTTCCCAATATATTAAACCTTAGATTTGCAAGAGGATGCCCTTTCATTTACAGTACTTAAGATAGAGAATGTGCAATAATAATCAAACTTACTTCTCTTTTTTGGAACTGCTTGTCACATGGCAAGCAGTGTGCTGCTCAAAGTAATATTCCTCCAAATCCAGCAACAACAGAGAAAACCTGGGGAAGAAATATATCAGCTGCATTAGACAATAAAAAAAGACAACTGAAAAGTGGGCGCTGGTGTAAAAGACCGTGTGAACATGTGTCAAACCACAGCTAAAATAAACCAGACGACACAGTTCTGTATCAATGTCAGTGCTCTGTCAACTTCAAAGCCAGTGATCCGGATCCAGAACAGCATGTCATGTCTTCTTCCGTCTTCTTACTAAATTATATTTCACAGTTTCATGCATTCACATGCTGAATGTTGATATATTTGGGCTGTTAGATCCCCCAGGTGACGGTTTTGAGTCTGTCACTGGGACCAGCTCTCCATCCTACAGGTCCGAAGTTGTGGTCTAGGAGGATTTACCTCACTAGATTTCCTCAATTTATTCAAGATGGTGACGAGGAGACTAGTTCTCACTGCATACTTCTCGTCCAAATGCCTACCCTGCTTTAGGGCTGTTGCGATACACTAATCTCATGATATGATACGATATATTTGGCTCACGATACGATATATATTTCATCTTACAATACATTTACATCATTTTCCGAAAGATTTCAAAGGGACAAAGTGATTTTAGTGACATCTTGTGAGTGTTCCAGTTACTTTGTTTGAATTAATTGAACTGAAAGAATCAATTACACATTATATGGCTGACAGGCAGCTTGCAAATGCTGGACAAAATGAATAAAAGACAACAGGATAGCGGGGCTCCATCACATCCACCATGTATAGCCGGCGTTTTCCACCACTGAATACGGTCTCAAATCCTGACAAATAAAGTAGGCAATGGACTCCGTAATTTTCTGCGACCTAGGTGAAGTAGATGGAAACTGGTGGCAACAACCATACTTTTGTCTAAATCTTCTCTTTCCTTTTTCTTTTTAAACCTGAACTGCTCCCACACATCTGCTTTTAAGCACGCAGGCGCTGGGTTTATACTAGTCGCC
The DNA here is from genome assembly GCA_018398805.1 of Hirundichthys speculiger. NCBI lineage: Eukaryota > Metazoa > Chordata > Actinopteri > Beloniformes > Exocoetidae > Hirundichthys > Hirundichthys speculiger. The sequence continues at coordinate 68,766 of JAGFBZ010000451.1, read as the reverse complement.
ATTCTCCTGACTGCCTCAGCTCTAGCTGGAAGAGAAAGAAGCTTCTGGATAACCTGTTAGAAATGCTCTACAGTGACACTAGCGGCTGGAGGACCTAATGGCTCTTCCTGCACTTTGCAGGAAGAGCACCAGTGCGGGACACGGGGGTTTTGAAGGGAGCTTAGAATATCGATACCCGCGGCTGAAATATCGATACTCCCTGGAGAAATAAAATATTAATATATATCGCAGAATCAATAAAATCGCTCACCCCTACTCTGCTTCCTCCAATAACTGACCTAAGAGGAATAGCCTGGTGGCTCAAAGTCCAGTTATCAGTCACATTTGTTAACTGCAGCTCTCCTCTCACGTCGGCATAATCAGAAAAACGATTACTCAATCAGGAAAATCAAGAATACCCCCTCATGCCAGAAAACAACTTGTTAACTCGGTCATAATTTTGGTAGTTTCTGACTTGAATTGATATTTGCAGTATTTCCCCTCATGTTACACATAAAAAAAGAAAAAAATAGAAAAGGCTGAAAGAACGACTAGCAAACGAGGGAACGTGGGAATTTACGTTACACCTTGAATGCAGCCTGCAGCACAGCGCTCATCACAACAAACATGGCGGCGTGGAACTTCATTAAAGTTTCAGAAGAAGATAGTTTGGTGCTTATTTGTGACGAATCCTCCGTGGGAATTCTACGAGGAGGGAAGCACAAGCTTTAATACGTAAAACTTGATCAGCCACCTACAACATAACAATCGCTTCCATGGAGTTTTGAAATCGCGCTGATGTGAGCTAACGGAAGCTAATGCTAACGTGCGCAAGCCAGTAGCAGTCTCTCCTCTGCCTCATTCCTCTCATCTAAAGCTTCCATGAGATTAAAAAATAAAAACTACTGAACTTCATTTACTTCAATTAAAGGTATTAATTTAAATGGAACCAGAAGCCAAAATCCTTTAAATGTTAATCTTTTTCAGTTTGTAATTTTGATGCATGTATTTCCATCAGTTCAAGGAGCCTTTATTTTTTTTATCAGTGAGTAATGAACCTTATTTAAGTTGATGTGAGATATCAAATAGGTTTGTTTGATAGCTTTATGAAAATGTTTGAGAGGCTTGCCAATAGTTTTTCATTGGAAAAAAATAAATATCTGTTTATTTAAAGAGTCAAAACTGTTTTTGGTTTTGTTCATAGTATTGATGTAATGATCTTAGGTATATGTGTGTGTTATCGGTATCGGCCTTTAGGAGCTGAAAGTTATCAGTTATCGGTATCAGTTTTAAAAAACAGTCACTGTGCATCTCTACATATACCCAGCCCGACTTCAGGCACACGTTTCAAACAACTGAAAACTCAGACAAGAACAGCTTCTATGCACAAACAATAAGAGCAATAAACACTGGAAATAATTCACAACAGTTGCTTCTTTTTCAAAACGGGCAATAACAAGCCGAGTGTGTGTTGTCCTGTGTGAGTGTTGTTGTTCATTGTTTTACAACTTATTTTATACTATACTGCATTTTTAAAAATCTCATGTACCCCCTTCTACAATGACAATAAAGGCATCATCAACACCCTCGGTTCATTTAATCCTCAATACATCAATTCCCCTATTTCTATTAAAAGAACAGATCTTTTTTTTCATTTAACTGCCAAGTTAAAAAAAATGTGAAATTATATTTTGTGGACTGATTTTTGTCCAGCCAACATACAACCACAAAAGTTGGGAGACTATAAAAATGTAAATAAATAAAACCAGTTGCAGTTGTCATCCAGCTGCAATACTCTATGGTGATGAATCTTGTGATTTACACTGCTGTTAATTTAAGGAATCATTTCAGGGTTTTCCACAGATATTTGCAGTCCTGCAGCTCTCTTCACTAACCTTCAAAGTACAACATCAACACAGTTTAACCACTAAGATTTGATATGATCATGACTATTTTGATTTCAACTGAGCATATGCCTTTTTGCGTTAATCAAATAAGATTTTTTATATCAGCAAAGATTCGTAATCAGTCAAAATCAGTTCTCTGAGGTCAGTACTTTACAGTACAGTGATCCCTTGCCAATTCACGGTTTTAGTTATTTGCGGATTTTTCAGAAATATATAATATAATTTAAAAAAATCAAGAAAAAATCACGGAAACATTACAGGATGTTGTACGCGTTCTCTCACAGCAAAGAAATGCCAGCCTGGCCCCTTTAAGAAGGTGGCCTTATGGGTAATGGTGTGGCCTTATGGGTAATGTAGTGTGTCGTGGGACGGCAGAATGAAAACGGGGTTAGATGAAAAGTGTAGTGAGCATCAACAGCAGCCCAGCGTGTATAGATTTACATTCTCTGTTAACCAACAGGAGCCCAACAATACAACCTGTATGATGTTACAAGCAGTGCCAGAATCAAGTGCTCGTTCCATGCAGAGAAAACCAAACAGTTTCTTTTGTTGCTAGCATGTTAGCCGCTAATTACGAGCCAAAAATAGCACAATACCAGCAGTTTGTTTACTACGGTTCAGAGACCAGAGGCTGTGAAGGTAACAGCCACAACCACAGTTGAGCCTTTGTCTTGTTTAGCTGCAGTGCCTCGCTACTTTTTTGCGGTTTTTAAACATATTTTAAACAAATTATTTAGGCTTGGGAGGCTAAGACTACAATTCGTGGATTTTGATTATCGCGTTGTTGTGAAATTTCTTCCTACCCATAATATCTTCCTACCCGGGTTGACTGCGCATGTGTGTAGCTGCAACTTCAGAAGGCCATAATATTCTGCTGCCTGACCATTACTGCGGAAGAGAAAAGGTTAGTTTCTTGTATTTTTAATACTTTGTATGGACAATATTTATATGGCATAGGTTTGACAGACAAATCAGATGCACATCTTTATGATGCAAATGCCTGTGTGTGAGTGAATGTGCTTTTCCAGCTGTATTAAACCTTGTTCAGGAGGTTACTTTTAGTGATGTTATGAGTGAAGCGAAGCCCCGAAGCGCGTATCAAGAAATGAGGGGGCGTGTCCGTGAAGCGCGTATCAAGAGTCGCTTCATTTGGGAAGGAGCCAAAAGTGATAACGTCCGAAGCTTCACCGCCTGGCTGTACCACGTGACTGCTTCGGGAAGTGGTTCATTTCTTGTCTCAAGAAATGGGGTTTGACAGCTTTATAAACGCCACAGGCTCCATTCAAAATGTGGGTTTTTGTAGGCGAGTTGCGGTCAGTTCAGAGTGTGGATAGAGTTGGATATCTTGGATACTAGAATTTGGATAGCGTGTATATAGTTTGTGGTAGTTTAGTATATAGTTTGTACATGATGGCACAAACATTTTTATGCAGCCCAGCATCCTCTGTGCCATGTGAAAGGGTGTTCTCCAAGGCTGGAGAGATTGAAAAAAAAAAAGGAATCGGTTAAAACCAAAAACTGTGGAAAAATTGCTATTTCTGAATAAATATACATAAAATGACCCCTTTAATGGTCGTCATTGTCCAAATTACACAAGCATATGGAGTGTGCTCCCTCCGTAGTTCCACAAACAATTTTTATTGTTCTCTGCCAGCATGAACTCCGTTGTTCTGGTAGTGCAGTGGCTAGGGCAGGCGGCCCGTGTACAAGTAGCATAGTTTTCGTGGGTTCGACTCCCGGCTCGTCGACCCTTTTGACGCGTGTCTGCCCAGTTCTTATGATACTACTTTGGGAAACATTAAACAGAGATTACTTTCAGACAATATTTTAGAGCCATGACTGATACATAAATTCAATGCATCACATCTTAAAATTCAGCTGGCTGTGATTATAAACCTGACCAGTAGGTGGTGTCATGTGCATATGAAGCAGCAAGAAATGTACCATTTCTCGAACCATCTGGCCAATGTGTGACACTGCTTCACGGGGCTTCATCTCACCATCACTAGTTACTTTACAGGGTCTGTCGTATATTCATTGGCAAGAAATAAATCTCAAACATAATTGTAATCCATTACATTACGCGAGAAAAATGCGTAATTAAATTAGTGACTTATGATTACTTATTAAATGTGTATAATAATACGCTACCACCCAAAACACAGAGGAGAGCAGGTATATGTGCTGGTAGGATATTGTTACAATGGAGGAAAAAATTACAGATGAGGCTATAATTTTCCACTACGGTAGGAAAAAAATTTAGATAGGAAGAAATTTCAGAACACCGGTCTCTATTAACTGCGAAAAATAAGGGATCACTGAGTGCGTTTACATGGGAAGTTTAATTCCTCTTTAATTCAGAATTAAAGTTAAAGCCGAATAAAAGTTACCATGTAAACACTTAATTCCATATGAAAATGTCAATTCCGAATTAAACTTAATTCCGAAGTAAGTGGCTGGTTTATTCCCATTTTAATTCCGCATTAAGTAATTCCGCCGTCATGTATACACTCATTCCTGTTTAAATTAATTCCCGTCTTTCTGCGCATGCTCGTTCTCTTGCCCGTCTGTCGCGATGACGCTTTATTTCTGCGCTGGGCTTGTTTTCAAAACGGCAGCACGCAGTAAACGGTGTTCAAGAGCAGAGACGATTTATTTAATAAATAGCTTGGAGGAACTGGAAATAATTAAAAGAACAGATGGCAGGAAACATAAAAATTGTGAGCTTTTCAAAGCGGCCAGGTTAAATGAAGGAGGTTTCGCAGATAGAGACGCCACCCAGGTCAAAAATAAGTGAAATGTTGTTGCTAACCGAGTTAGCTAAGTTTGTTTTCTTCCGGTAGATGTAAAGACGTCCGCCCCCCCTATCCAATCAGAACCCTTCCCAACCCCCAGACCTAAAGCGGAGTTGGATAAAGCCAAACAAACGTGTTATCCATGTAAACCTTTATTCGGAATTACAATTTCCATGTAAACTCGAAGGAAAATAGTTTGATTCGGAATTATTTAATTCCTAATTATCAATTCCGAATTAAAAAACATCATGTAACCGCAGCCACTGTACTGTGGGTTTACCAGCGGTCACGTGCACTTCCCTTAAACAGCTGTGAGCGCGAGCACTTTCAAGACACAGTGCCAGTGGAAGGAGCAGTTAATAGACTTAGGAGATGACTTCATCCTGACAGAGGGCCTGCAGTCACAGGAGCAGGGAAATCCAGATACAGATCAATAATACTCCTTTGAACGGGAAACATGAATGTAGCTGCGCAACTGTTCGCTCAGCTCTGATGCTTCACAAGTCCAGAGAGGATTGAGTGCAAGTTAAAGTCTCATCTGATGTGATAGCAGGTCCGTTCAAAGGTATTTATCACTGACATGAGCTAAAATGTCATGTACCGCAGAGCCACAGAGCCCAGTGTTCATGACTTCAGGAGCAGAGGACGCCTCAGAGCTGACAGCGCAGCTCTCATTAGCTGACAAGCCCAGCCTGACGCTGTAATGGGACCGCCGAACCCGGACTGAACGCCCACACAGAACAATGACATAAGGAAGGAGTGGAAATACAGGCGAACCCGTACAAACCTTTCTTTAGTTCGCTCTTGCGTCTTAAAAAATGCCATGACTGCCCAGCATCCTCCTCTGAAACTCAACACCAACCAGCCTCGGTTCGAGCTCCGTAAACACGGAAACTTGCTGGAAACCACGTGACCGACTCACTCGCTCGAGCTCAGGCTTCAGCAGATGAAAGCGAAGAGGCTTCACTCTGACCTCATCTCTGCGCGCCAGCTGCGACGGAGTATCAGGGCCACACTGAGAAAGAAAAAATGTGGCAATGATTTTTTTTTTTTTTCATTCCTCACTTACAAGAAGAAATGCCAAATGTTGAGAATAAAGTCGAAATGTCGAGAATAAGGTCGAAATGTTGAGAATAAAAACGAAATGTTGAGAATAGAGTCGAAATGTTGAGAATAAAGTCGAAATGTTGAGAATAGAGTCGAAATGTCGAGAATTAAGTCAAAATGTCGAGAATAAAGTTGAAATGTTGAGAATAAAGTTGAAATATTGGGAATAAAGTTGAAATATTGGGAATAAAGTCGAAATGTCAAGAATAAAGTTGAAATATTGAGAATAAAGTCGAAATGTCAAGAATAAAGTCGAAATATTGAGAATAAAGTTGAAATGTCAAGAATAAAGTCCAAATGTCGAGAATAAAGTTGAAATATTGAGAATAAAGTCGAAATGTCAAGAATAAAGTTGAAATATTGAGAATAAAGTCGAAATGTCAAGAATAAAGTTGAAATGTCAAGAATAAAGTCGAAATGTCGAGAATAAAGTCGAAATGTCGAGAATAAAGTTGAAATATTGAGAATAAAGTCGAATTGCAGTTTCCAGAATAAAGTCAAAATGTTGAGAATAAAGTTGAAATGTCGAGAATAAAGTCAAAATATCGTGAATAAAGTCGAAATGTTGAGAATAAAGTCGAATTGCAGTTTCCAGAATAAAGTCGAAATATTGAGAATAAAGTCGAAATGTCGAGAATAAAGTCCAAATGTCAAGAATAAAGTCCAAATATTGAGAATAAAGTCGAAATGTCGAGAATAAAGTCAAAATATTGAGAATAAAGTCGAAATGTCGAGAAAACGCCAACATGATCTGCTGAGTGGTGTCTCCCTGCTCTTCTCTCTTTCCTTCCCTTCTTCCTGCAGCTCAATCCATAGTTAATTAGAGCACCTTGTTACTGTAACAGTGCTCCATTTTCTTTCCTGTAGTTTTTTGTGCTGTTAATATTATAATTTTAGTTAATGATATTTGTGGGGAGTCATGCTCTGGGTCTCTGTAAAGCACCTAGAGACAATTGACATTGTAACAGACGCTATAACAAATAAAATTGAAATTGAATTGAATAAGCTACACCAGTCTCTAATATGCACCTCTCTCGAAATGTAACAACACGTCACGTCAACAAGGAATGCAAGCAATGTGATTGATCCGTAATTTTGTTCTCCTTCATATTTTCCGCTGCTACGTCTCCGTCATTTCCAGGTTGGCAAGAACATTAGTTTGCTGAAATGCCTGTAAAAATGACAGCACAACAATTATCAGTTCCAACTCATGTAAAATATACTTTATTCAGGCTTCATAATCATTCTGTAGAGAACCTTAGGGTAAAGTCACGGATTGTTCATCCAGTAATTATGCGGTCATGGTAGACTCACACAGCCAGGCACTAGGGGATGTTGCTTCTGATTAGGGATGGGCATTCGGTGAAGATTTATTCGTCAATTGTCGGGAGAATTAATGATTAATAATCGATTAATCATTAATGTTTTTATAGTGAAAACTATCACAATTATTCTCGATATCGGCGTGACGTCTGTTTTCCCCTTTGGCCTGGTTGCTATGGCCCGCGCATGCCCAGATGTGTTCAGTGGCCTGGATGTTCGTGGTCGAGAATAACATTTCCTGTTTCTTTTCTTTTAAAAAAAAAAAAACGATAATAAAAGAAGAGATATCGAGGAGACTACTTAACAAGGACAATTTATATCAAGGCACCAGTATTACAGGCTTTTTGTTTCCTAAAAAGATGTGCTTGTTGTGTGCTCGATGTGCACTGCAGCTCCTTCTGGTCCGTGCTAACACCAAGTTGAGGCTAGGCTAGGCTAGGCTAGGCTGAGATAGAGATGAACCGCCTCCACCGTCCTTTACAAGGCTTGGATACGCGTTGTTCAAGTGATACATCACTGTTGTTGTCGATTAATTGTATTTGTAATTTGCATTGCAGTGATTGCAGTACACTTGGTCATTTTCTAAACAAAAATGGTCGCCGTGACCACTTCATGATTAGGCGATGACCTACAGAAGCTTGCATGTAACAACTGAGGCAAGCCAGGGTAGGGTGATCGTGAAATGTTGCCCCCTGTTGCCAAATTTCTATCAGTGGCACAGCGAAATGCATTGCATTGTTTGAGGACGTGCACTGATAACCTACATTCGGACTGTTTAAAGAAAAAAAAATTCGGTTCATCGACGAAAATGAATGTCTTCGACCAAATTCTTAATGATCAATCATCAATTAATCGATTAATTATGCCCATCCCTACTTCTGATGTTTCAATGTCATACCAAAAACAGCAATCAAATTACTTCCAGCTCACTACATATTAAACCTTGTGGTTATAACACAGTTGGTCCCAGGTCCCTGGTCCCAGTTGTGTACAATTTCATTGTCTGTGCATTGCTGTGTAGCCACAATTTGATTAGCTGACGTATGCATTGAAGAAGGAAAGTTGACAAAGGCAATGCTATCGACGCTACGCATGAAACCCACAGTTCAGTTCAGCAGTAGTTGACGTTAAAATATTCAAAGTCTATGGAGACGCGCAGACAACACATTTATGCGACTGAGACGTCAGTGGTTATTTTATGCTCACAACACTTAATGTTGTACCTGAACGAGTTCATTGAACCAAAGTTCACGAACTAGTTCATATTTTGTGTGAACGTGAACTGTTTCTCTTTCTCTCTTTCTCCTTCACCAGCGTGGGGCGTGAACGAGTTCATTTGGGCAGTTGTGAACGATGCTCTTTCAAAGTTCACGCACGGTCAAAACCGTTCCAGGTTTCCAGCGAACCCCATTTGAAATCCACCACAAACGAGCCTGATATGTATCTGAGGAAATCAATCAAACATGGCAACACGGCTGTCGCTGCTGTCACGCTGACAATTGCATCATCAAACATTTTCTTGTGTTTGTTAATCAATTAATCAATCATTTTATCAATCCATCTATTAAGTATTTAAATAAAACCACGGGAGGAAATATAATTAAAATAAGTTTTTTCAGTGTTTACACCTAAAATCAGATTGATGTTAAAAGGAAACTCCCTGTTTCCACAGAACAATTATGATTCAGAATGACAGTACACCACCCCAAAATGTTACTCACAAAATTTTAGGAAGTTCTGATGTAGAATTTCACAATAAAAGCCCTGGGAAATGTCCAATATTTCCAGTATTTACACCTAAATTCAGATTGACATTAAAAGGAAACGCCTGTTTCCACAGACCAATTATGATTCAGAATGATAGTACACCACCCCAGAATGTCACTCACAAAATTTCAGAACGTTCTGATGTAGAATTTCACAATAAAAGCCCTGGGAAATGTCCAATATTTTAAATATTTACACCTAAATTCACATTGATATTAAAAAGAAACCCCCTGTTTCCACAGAACAATTATGATTCAGAATGATAGTACACCACCTCAGAGTGTCACTCACAAAATCTTAGGGAAATCTGATGTAGCCTTTCAAAATTAAAGCCCTGAGAAATGTCCAATATTTTAAATATTTACACCTAAATTCACATTGATATTAAAAAGAAACCCCCTGTTTCCACAGACCAATTATGATTCAGAATGATCAGTACACCACCTCAGAGTGTCACTCACAAAATGTCAGGAATTTCTGATGTAGAATTTCAAAATTAAAGTCCAGAGTAAAGTCCAATATTTTCAGTATTTACACCTAAATTCACATTGATATTAAAAGGAAACCCCCTGTTTCCACAGACCAATTATGATTCAAAATGATAGTACACCACCCCAGAGTGTCTCTCACAAAATTTGGGGGAAGTCTGATGTAGCCTTTCAAAATAAAAGCCCTGAGAAATGTCCAATATTTTCAGTATTTACACCTAAATTCACATTGATATTAAAAAGAAACCCCCTGTTTCCACAGAACAGTTATCATTCAGAATGATAGTACACCACCTCAGAGTGTCACTCACAAAATCTTAGGGAAGTCTGATGTAGCCTTTCAAAATTAAAGCCCCGAGAAATGTCAAATATTTTAAATATTTACACCTAAATTCACATTGATATTAAAAAGAAACCCCCTGTTTCCACAGACCAATTATGATTCAGAATGATAGTACACCACCTCAGAGTGTCACTCACAAAATATCAGGAAGTTCTGATGTAGAATTTCAAATTAAATCCCAGTGTAAAGTCCAATATTTTCAGTATTTACACCTAAATTCACATTGATATTAAAAAGAAACCCCCTGTTTCCACAGACCAATTATGATTCAGAATGATAGTACACCACGCCAGAGTGTCTCTCACAAAATTTGGGGGAAGTCTGATGTAGCCTTTCAAAATTAAAGCCCTGAGAAACGTCCAATATTTCCAGTATTTACACCTAAATTCACATTGACATTAAAAGGAAACCCCCTGTTTCCAACAGACCAATTATGATTCAGAATGATAGTACACCACGCCAGAGTGTCTCTCACAAAATTTGGGGGAAGTCTGATGTAGCCTTTCAAAATTAAATCCCAGTGTAAAGTCCAATATTTTCAGTATTTACACCTAAATTCACATTGATATTAAAAGGAAACCCCCTGTTTCCACAGACCAATTATGATTCAGAATGATAGTACACCACGCCAGAGTGTCTCTCACAAAATTTGGGGGAAGTCTGATGTAGCCTTTCAAAATTAAAGCCCTGAGAAACGTCCAATATTTCCAGTATTTACACCTAAATTCACATTGACATTAAAAGGAAACCCCCTGTTTCCACAGACCAATTATGATTCAGAATGACAGTACACCACCCCAGAGTGTCACTCACACAATTTCAGGAAGTTCTGATGTAGAATTTCAAAATTAAAGCCCCGAGAAATATTGAAATGGGGGGAAAAACATTTGCACCTTAAGGACCTGTTTTTCCATCCATCCATTATCTATACCCGTTTCATCCTAGAAGGGTCACGGGGATCTGCTGGAGCCTATCCCAGCCATCTACGGGTGAAAGGCAGGGGTACACCCTGGACAGGTCGCCAGTCCATCGCAGGGCCACACATATAGACACACAACCATTCACACTCACAGGCACTCCTGCGGGCAATTTAGAATTATCAATTAACCTAACATGCATGTCTTTGGACTGTGGGAGGAAGCCGGAGTACCCGGAGGAAACCCACGTAAGCACGGGGAGAACATGCCAACGGACCTGTTTTTGTCTTATAATAAAGACCATTTGGCAGCAAGTTTTTCCTCATATCTTTAATCTACTGTAGAGCAGTGATTCCCAAAGTGTGGGCCGTCGTGGGACTGCAGGTGGGCCGTAAGAGGTCATTCAAATTAAACAAATGTGTTTTAAATCCTCAATCTTTTTTAAATATGTTTTTAATTACTGTAAAATATTCATGACATGATTAAAAAAAACATTAAGAAGTAATAAAACAAACTAGTTAAGTGTTATTCTACTGTCATCTTAACTTAATATGACAAGTGTCACCTTATTTGTTGACCCCTCACATTCATATCGGATCATGGTTCCTTGTCCTGTATGTTGATCACAGTTGTGATTAAAGGTTTCGGTGGGCTGCAGACATTTTTCACATTTCAAATTGGGCCTTGGTATTCTGAAGTTTGGGAATGGCTGCTGTAGAGAGAAGCTGAAAGGGAAATGACAGTTTTACATGGGCTGTTCCTTCAATGCTAATGTGAACCCTGGTTGGTTAAGGATTCAGAATTGGACCAATAGTTTTCTACAGTTAAAATGGATAAAATAATTGCCGTATGTGGTGGGGTAGCATATGGGCAGTGGTAATCATTTTGACAAATAATTGCTCGCAGCAACATTAAAAAAGAATTTTTTAAAAATAAACTATTTAGTTAATTTTTTGAAATGGTGAACTGAACTAGTTCATTTTCATTTCTGTGAAATATGAACTGAACTAGTTTGTGTAGAAAGTGAACTTGCTCAACACTGATAACACTACATTGTAAAACTTTTTATGCCTCTAACTCATTTAGTTATCTTTATGTGAATTTTTTTTAAACTTTTGTTTTTATTCATTTACTGTTTACTTTTTACTTTTAATATTTTTATTTATATGTATGCTATTTTGGCAAATATAAAAGTAAAAAGGGAAAAATAATGAAGATTAATAATAATGAATTGGTTTTTGGTCAGTACATTCAGTGATAAAAACTGTAGCTGGATCAAAGATGAACCAAAACTGTTCACCTTGGCGCGCGGCAGGTGAGTCATCCTCTCGAGCGTAGACGATCTTCGTCTCTCGACGTCTTGACGTGTCGTCAAGGGACAGTCGAGGAAGTTTCCGATCTTGAAGAGTCTTTAGTTAGAAAAATTGGATTAAATGTTGTCTAACTCTTCCCAGGAACCATGAACGTGCTGCAGCGCGTCTGCGGGTCAACATGCAGTGGAGAAGGCACCTCCATGGCCTCGCCTTTAGCTTTGTTTTCGTTGTGTCATATTTCACCAATAAGGTGAGTGTTGACGGAATACCGTCCACTGACTGGATTTAGAGGCGGCTCTAGTTTTAAAATGAAGTGAGTTAAGTCTAGTTGGCTTTTTATTGTTTCCTACAGAGAGCAGGACTCTGGATAAAGTGTGAAGACGGATCTGTTTCCTAGATAACCGTCATCATCTGAATATCTCCTTTAACTAGTTTACCTTGAACATGGAAGTAAAAACACGCTTTTACATTTATAGAAATCAATGTGGAGAGTAGAAATCAGCCAGCAGTAAAAGGCTGAACTTAATCCAGCCCATAATGAGTTATAAAGTCAGAGGTGTGATGTACTAAATCATGAATGAATATTAAATTCTGAACAATTAAAAATAACTCATGACTTATGGAAAATCTTAAAACAAGGTATTTTCACTATAAAGCATTAAGTATAATATAAATCTAGTCTAGACATCCAAAGACAGTTTTACTGTTACTCAAACTAACTTATCACCACTGTAGTAATTTCATTGTTTCATCTACTGTTTTGTAATTTGCTCTTTTGTATTTGTTGTGGATAAAACAATAATATTCATACTGATAATAATAATAGTAAGAGGACACATAGCAGCTTCAGGTGTATGTTAACACAGTGCCAATAAGGAAAGACATGGTGCTATTTTTATCTGCTAGGTGACAGCACCAGTTATAATGCGAGCATTTGGGGCTTTTTCAGAATCGACCACTTCTGGTAAAAAAAAAAAAAAAAAAGCAACAAGCCAAAACAAGCAGTATGGGTCATTCGTTTTACTTCATTTTCTACCTTCCAACAACCTTGGTGCACTACTACGATGCTGCAGAATGTAAAATAATAGGGCTGTAGCGATATGCTAATCTCACGATACGATACACGATATTCGGTTCACGATACGATATATATTGATATTTATCTTACAATACATTTACATCATTTTCCGAAAAATTTTAAAGGGACAAAGTGATTTTGGTGACATCTTGTGAGTGTTCCAATGACTTTGTTTGAATTAATTGAACTGAAAGCATCAATTACACATTATATGGCTGACAGGCAGCTTGCAAATGCTGGACAAAATGAGTAAAAGATTTGTTGAGAAAAAATAGTTTCATTTATTTAAACAGTGCAAATTGTTGCTGGCGAGCTTTTAAAGGTGAGACACGGGGGTTTTGAAAGAAGTTTAGAATATCGATGCACGCAGCTGAAAAATCGATACTCGATACTTGATAAAATATCTATATCGCAGAATCGATCAAATCGCTCAGCTCTAGTATATAACATAGATCCAAGGCAAAGAAGCTATACATCTGTCCCTTCATGGCTGAGGTGATGTGGATAAAGTGACTGAAAGACCCCTCTGTGTAGAGAAGATGGAAGGCACTGATTCAGCGAGACAGGAAGGACAGGAACACAGCCTGGAAATTCTGGTGATGTTCAGCACATTGACATTTTGCCCATTTTGTCCTTACCCTCGCGCTAAATCAGTACCTTCCAAATCAGTGGGAGTTCTGTACTGTTTTTTTTTCTGACTGGAAGTTTTCATAACTTCTGAAAGCCTCAAATACAGCGTGGAACATTTTCTACTGGTGCTGCCACCTGGAGGATTCTTCTAGGTCAACAGCCCCTGTTGACCTAGAAGAATATTGAATGAGGTTTGGTGATGTGTTTTCAGAGTCGCACAAGTTGGTCATGATAACCTGAATTATCCCTGTTCCTTTTCCTCTGTAGTTTGTCCTGTCAGTGTTAAAATTCACCTACCCAACTTTATTTCAAGGGTAAGTAACGGAAAGAAAACAATTAAACTGATTTAAAAAAGCCAAGCAAATGATTTAAATGAAAATTTTGCTCTTGAAAGAAAGTAAATGCTCATAGAAATAAAAATAAAGAATCCTTACTAGTATAAAAAAGTGATTAGTGCACTTTGTTAATGAGTGATAAAATGCAAAGAGGATGTTTTATGTCCACTAACAGAATAAAAATGCTTGATTCAAGATGGCAGACATTTATTGGAGCCATTCTTCTTCTATTGTCTGGAAAGCTGGGATGGGTGGAAATGAGCCACGTGTCCAGGTATTTTCTATTTTCTATGTGCACCAGGATCTATGCTAAACTGCCGTATGGAGATCTTTACTTGAATTGTTTGGACACGTTACAGATCTGCTGCTCTCTCCTGGCTTCCCGGCTCGCTTCTGTTTGTGGGAACATTTATGCTGGTTCTAGGGCCTTATCACGCATCGTAAGTGACATATCACTGTATTTAAAGTAAAATCCAAAATAAGCCAAAATATATTCTGGTTGGTTTTGTTGGTATTTCCTACATACAGTACATGCTGTTCTTTATTTTCTCCTCTCTGTGCAGGACATTCCTTTTTTCTTCACTCTTCAGAATTCCTCTCATTTCGTCAGTTACTTCATCATCAAGGTCCTCCACAGGCAGGTACGTGCGCTCGCTGCCTGCTGTGTGCAGCTTATGTTTGATTCAGTGCATGCAATCCATCTTAATCACTGGAACCAAACAACAGAAATGATAAAATGCAGAACCACCACTGTCTCACTCTCTTGATTAGCCAGCAACCCCATAATACATGTTAAAGAGCTTTACGTTTTTTTCTCTAACAGAGGACACACTGGCTCAAATTCATAAGGTACGTGATCTCTCTGATGACTTGGCTCCAACTACACACAAAGAAAGAGCAAAAAGGTTGCGGGAGGTGGCTGGATCCATGTAACTACCAAACAGTTTTGTTTAATTGACCTTTCGGTAAGCACCGCCCCCTCCCTAGTTACTGTTGCTAGGTCGGACAAACTTGCTGCACCTCCGTTAAGGACTGTGTTAATTCGCTATTTTTCTGATGTGTATTATCAGTGTTAACATTATACTATAATAACTCCATGGTGAAATATTGCTGCTGGGGACCTGCAACAGTGACTCGAGGTGTCCAGAACGTTTGGAGGGACATTTTTATTCCCTTTGCTAAGCTGAAAATGCAGCTGGAGGTTCAGTTGTGTCCATCCACACTAGCAACTGAACATGAGGAAAGTTACAAAACACACCTACATTTACTCCAAGGTAAGTTTACTTTGTTTAATAGATGATTGATTTAACCACCGTTTAGTAAAAGTAATAATATGATTTAGCAGCAGGGGAGGGTGATGAGTTCTGTTAGCATTAGCATTAGCTCTGGTACATAGTGTCGATGACTTCTCCACTATAGACCAGAGCTCGCTAGCCACCTATAAGCCTGCCTTGTTATGGCTAGATATATATATGGCCCTGGATATTTATTTTGTTAGGTATAAGGTGAGGCTTGTGATGTTAACGTCACTTTATTAATTATATTAATACAATGCTGCGACTGTCTGATGTTAACATAGCTCTGGTGTGGGACAGGCCTATGGACCAGAGCTAATGCTAACAGAGAACACATCACCCTCCTTGCTGCTAAATCATATTATTACTTTTACTAAACGGTGGTTAAATCAATCATCTAATAAACAAAGTAAACTTATCTTGGAGTAAATGTAGGTGTGTTTTGTAACTTTCCCCACGTTCAGTTGATTGTGTGGACGGACACAACTAAACCCACAGCTGCAGATTTTCAGCGTTTGTTTTGGTTTGGGAAAGAGAGTAAACATGTCCCTCCAAACGTTCTGGACACCTCGAGTCACTGTTGCAGGTCCCCAGCAGCAATATTTCACCATGGAGTTATTATAGTATAATATTAACACTGATGATACACATCAGAAAAATAGCGAATTAACACAGTCCTTAATGCAGAAGCAGCAAGTTTGTCCGACCTAGCAACAGTAACTAGGAAGGGGGCGGTGCTTACCGAAAGGTCAATTAACGTGAAGTTTGAACTCCCATCTAAAATACTCAACTCTTGTAATATGCTTCTTCCTCTTCCAGCATATTCCTCATGCTGCTTTCAGCCATCAACCTCCCTCTGTGTGACCCCCAGGTAACTCTACCCCATCATGAATTGGTGGATTTTTGTGTCGAGCAAGCATTGTGTTGAGATTTTTTTTTCACACATTTCTCTTGTGCAGTTTGAATCCAGTGGTTACCTGTGGGCGGTCTGCCATCTGCTCTGCATTGGTAAGGCTACAGACATTCAAAGATGTTACCCTGTAAACCGGTTGGTTATTAAAATGTCTATCAGACAAGGCATCTACAGTGGAGGAAATAAGTATTTAATCCCCGCTTTGGCAGTTCTCATACTAAGAAATAAATGAACAGTCTCAGATTTCTATGGCAGCTTTATTTTAACAGTTATAGAAAGAATATTGAAAAAAATTTGAGAAAATTACACGAAATGAAAAATAAAAATTAATTTGCAAGTCATTGAGGGAAATAAGTATTTGATCCCCTAGCAAAACATGATCTAATACTTGGTGGCAAAACCCTTGTTGGCAGCACAGCTGTCAGACGTTTCTTGTAGTTGCTTACTAGGTTTAAACACATCAGGAGTAATTTTCGTCCACTCCTCTCTACAGATCATCTCCAAATCCTGAAGGTTTTGAGGCTTGTGTTTGGAAACTCTCAGCTTCAGCTCTCTCCATAGATGTTTAATAGGATTAAGGTCAGGAGACTGGCTAGGCCATTCCATGACCTTGATGTGCTTCTTATGGAGCCACTCCTTTGTTTCCTTGGCTGTATGTTTTGGGTCGTTGTCATGCTGGAAGACCCATCCACCACCCATTTTCAATGTCCTTGCGGAGGCAAGGAGGTTGTCACCCAAGATTCTGCGGTACATGGCACTGTTCATCTTCCCATCGATGCGGTGAAGTCGACCTGTCCCCTTAGAAGAGAAACACCCCCAAAGCATAAGGCTTCCACCACCATGCTTGACAGTAGGGATGGTGTTTTTGGGGTCATATTCAGCATTTCTCTTCCTCCTAACACGTCGAGTTGAGTTGAGGCCAAAGAGCTCAATTTTATTCTCACCTGACCACAGCACCTTCTCCCAGTCTCTTTCTAAATCATTAATATGTTCGTAGTCAAACCTGAGTCGGGCCTGGACGTGAGCCTTCTTGAGCAGAGGGACCTTGGACCACTGCACGATTTTAAACCATTATGTCTCAGTGTATTATCAATAGTTTTCTTGGTGACTGTGGTCCCAGCTGCCTTGAGATCATTAACCAGCTCCTCCCGTGTAGTTCTCGGCTGATCTCTAACCTTTCTCATGATCATTGAGACCCCACCAGGTGATATCTTCCATGGAGCCCCCAGCCTAGGTTGTCATGTTGTACTTCTTCCACTTCCAAATAATTGCACCATCAGTTGTCACCTTCTCATTCAGCTTCTTACTTATGGTTTTGTAGGCCATTCCAGCCTTGTGGAGTTCAACAACTTTGTCCCTGACATCTTTTGACAGCTCTTTAGTCTTGCCGATGGTGGAGTATTACTGAGTCTGTGGGCAGATGGCTTTTTATACAGGTGACTATTTGGAACAGATGTCTCTCATGCAGGTAATTACTTCAGTGAGATTGCCAGTGGTCTGTGGGAACCAACACTGGTCAAGGTTGGTCAGGGATCAAATACTTATTTCCCTCAATGACTTGCAAATTAATTTTTATTTTTCATTTCGTGTAATTTTCTCAAATTTTTTTTCAATATTCTTACTATAACTGTTAAAATAAAGCTGCCATAAAAGTCTGAGACTGTTCATTTATTTCTTAGTATGACAACTGCCAAACTCAGCAGGGATCAAATACTTATTTCCTCCACTGTACTTCTATTTCTACCCAGATTATAACAGTTTAACCAGGAGATCTAGTACATGGTTCATTACTGCCAAAAAAACCCACTTCAACGCCTGTGAGAGTTTCATGAATATTATTTTCAGGTGCATACAGGGTGTTTCAAGTTCACTCCAAGTCCACTAACTTGAGGTCAGTCTCAGCACTTTTTTACGGTGGTTGAAAGTAAGGTCTAATTTTTAAACTTCTTCATGATCTTCAGCACCATGAAGCATCTTTTGGTGTTCAAAAACTGCACATCTGAGACTAAAAATCTCTCTTTTTTTATAAATCATTCTAGTGATTACGAACAACAGTGCATTAACTACTTGTTCAGGTAAGAATGAATTTGAATAACTGGATTTCATCTGCACTCATGACCTGTGACAAATCAGACTTAAAACAAGATCATGGGGTGTACTTAGTTCTCCTCCTCAGTTCTTCTGCGTTTTGCCTTAGTTTAATAAATAATAATAATGATGATGCTTAATATCATACCTGGTCTTAATATGTAGGACCTGACATTTAAAAGAGAATCAGCTTTCTTTTTCTGTGACACTGAGTCAGAAAAGTCCTGAAGACCCTACTTTTTACCTCCACCAAGGAGGTTATGTTTTTGCTGGCGTTTATCCGTTTGTCTGCCTGTCTGTGTTCAAGATAACTCAAAAGATTATGGATGAATTTTGATTAAATTTTCAGGAGTTGTCAGAAATGTGAAAAGGAAGACCTGATTTCATTTTGGCTGTGATCCAGAAGAAATCCTTGATTCTGGATCACTTTCAAATTTTCGATAACATTGCGGTCAATGGGGCCAAAAATTTTGTTTCTCAATATCTCCATTAATTATTGTCCAAAACTCATGAAATTTCACTCAGGGATTGACAATGGAAACCTCTATCAAATTTCAAAGGCTGATCCAGATCTGATACAGAAGGCGGATTTTATCGCAATCTGTAAATCACTATATGGGAGAACTGCTTCACTTGGTGGAGGTCTGTGCTCTCCGAGTGCTTTTCTAGTTGCTTTTTATTTGTGGTTCTTACTGGGTTAAGTTTACAACAATTAATCGTACAGAAACAAATAGTAGTCTGGTTCTGTTCATTGTTGCAGCAGGCTTGCTTGATGAAAGTGGAGGAGTGAGGCGACCTTTATGCTGGGACTATGATGCTGGTGATGCATGGTAATTGTAATAAAAAAATTTAAAAAAAACCTTGAATTTCTGGAGACATTTCAGTAGTTCGGGTGCTGCATCTTTTTTTCTCCCCCCAGAGGTAATATCTTCCTTTGGTTTGGTTTGTAACATTAGAGGACGAAGGACCAAGAGAATAGTCCTTGAATTCAAAGCCTGACAGCTCTTCCTGTCTTTCTGTAACAGCGTCCTGATGCTGGCCCTCGCCGCTCACCCTTCAGGTACGAACGACCCCAGCTGACGCTGCATCACGTGCCTTTATTTGAAATATGCTCTGGCATGCATGTACTTTCCGTCAGCGTTTGTCTCTGTACAGGTGACCTGACAGGTGCCTTAGAGTTCCCCTCTCTTCAGTCCCACACGTTCCACTGGGGCTGCTGCGCCAGGTAAAACAATCAGCTCCCACACCTGATGGGAGACGCAGCAGATGCTGTGTAGTTAGAGCGGAGCACAGTAACAACAGGGTCTTTGTCCAGTTGCGATCTCACACACAGACCAAACAGTCTCCATCACATGTGTCAAAAACAAGGCCCATGGGCCAAATGTGGCCCGCCATGTCATTCTATGAGGCCCCCGAGAGCTTGGGCATGATTGGCTTACATTTTAAACCAATATTTTAAGACTTAAAATAAGCTTACGCCTCTCTAAAGCGCATATTGACAATAAACTACATCTCTAAATGCATTTCATCGTCACCCACAACATAACAGTATATCACCATGAGCAAGACACCAAGATGATTTTCAGAACTGATGGACTTCAGAAAAACCTCTACAAACTAACCCCAACATGTCCAAGAAAAGAAAAGGAAGGAAGGCAGTTTCATGAACAACTGGAAAACAATTACAAGTTTGTATCTGAAGGTGAAAAAACAGTTTCTTTTGTGTTATGAGGCGGTGTCAGTTGTCATAGAGTATAATCTACGTCGGCATTTTGACAACAAACACAGAGCTAAGTATGCTAAATTTAGCCTGCAAGAAAAACAAAGAACTCCTTCCGCTTCTGAAACCAAAGTAATGGATACTCTGAGTGATGTTTAAAGTCTGTTACCATGGCAACGGACTCTGTGTAAACATCACCGGTGCAAGAGTAGGTTTACAACCACAAACCCCGAGTTTAATATAATGAGTTAAATATTTGAAACTTTGACACATAATAAATACAGAACGTTATTTAAAAATATAATAAGGTGTAGTTTAATTTAATTTGTTTTACATTGCATTTTGTTACATTCATGCTGTCAGTCAGGTCCTTTGACAGCAACCATGATGCTGATGTGGCCCTCAGTGAAAATGAGTCTGACACCCCTGCTCTAGATAGTATTGAGAGTTGTTTTGCTCGATGAGGCAACCATTTTTTCTTTCATAGAAGGTTGTGTTTATCTCTTCCCAGTGCGTTGCTGGGATTTTTGTTGCTGTTGGCCACAGTCAAACTGAAACGTGGGGTGTCCCTCCAGCACTTAGGGGTCTGGATTTTTTTGTCTAAGGTCATTAATTTTGTCATCTTGTATCATCACATGCTATCAAAAAAAAAAAAAAAAGCTGCTTCCAGACTCAGAACAACTTCATCACTTTGGTACCGTCTTCTTTCAGGTTACTGCCATGTCCCTCTCCCCGTTTATTTTCTACATGAACATGAACACACTGTCTTTTCTTTGGTAAGTACTTGGTGTTTTCTGACATTTTGTAACAAGGAAAAAAGTTCAACACATTTGTGAAACCAGCTGAACCGTTTTCTTCCAGTGTGGTGGTCAGTCACATTGGAGAGGCCCTGCTGGTGTATTCAGACAGTGACTCTCAACTGTAATGACCAAAGTCCCACCTGTGGTTACACCTGAACGTCACAAAGAGATCCTTTTATTTTTATAATGCCTAAGATAATCTGTCTACTAAATAAACTTCTTGTGTACATATCATCTTTGTCTCATCTGAGTGAGCAACTTGAGCAAAATATAGTTTTTTTTTTTTATATATGAAAATGTGAAGACTTGAATGCACTGTTTGAGGTTATCTGCTGCTCAAGACAAATCATCTCTGACCCAGGGCAGGTCCAACACTTTTTTATTTTTCCAACACAGTCTAGAAAAAGACAGGACTCTCACATGATAGGATCAAAGTGATAAGATGATAAGATCATGCTTCTGACTAGTGTATGCACTCTCAATAAGGCCAGTGTGTGCAACACAATGAGCCTGCTATTCATGCAGAGTTGAAGTAAATGAGTCAATTTAAACAACTGCTCTGAGAGGAGTCGCTCACGTCTGTTGCTGGCTTTTCTTTGGAGAGAATAAAGCATTAAACGGCTGCCGTCTCCGTAAGCGCGACTGTGTAGTCTTCTCTTCCTTGATGTAGCCTGTAACAGAAGGCAAAGAAAACACTGACTTCTGTCATGAACCCTAAAGTTATTTCTGGGCATTTTAACTAGTGGTGCACAATAACTATCAGGCCGATAACAGGAAATTATGATGTCATTCCGATAAGTCCAATATCATGATGAATAGCCCCGATAACATATATATTTCTGTCAACACAGCAGTGCCTCGCTCCCTCTGAGTCTTAAATGACTGGCAGTGAATGTTATATTCCAGTAACGTCGGCATAATCAGAAAAACGATTTCTCAATCAGAAAAATCAAGAATACCCCCTCATGCCAGAAAACAACTTGTTAAAGGTGGTGTAGGTGTTGTTTGAAAAACGGTTCCAGCAATCCAACTCAAGTGAGATTTTGAAAATATACACTCCCTCCCTCCTCCCAAAGGCTCCGCCTCCTCCTCTTCAGCTCACCCCTCGAAACCACGCCTTCACACGATTCACCACTACATGAACCATAGTGAAGGAGGGAGGGGTGGGTGGGAGTGCATTGATATTTGATGGACGTATTATGCAGCCAATCAAAATAGTGATCATCACTATTTTGATTGGTCAGAGTTTTTCTCTGATTATACCCTCTAGACTAGGGTTGCCACCTTCCAGACATGAAAATAAAGGACAATTCCGTATTTTACGGGACGGGTGGCAACCCTATGGGGTAGACATTTTTAAAATGCGCGGGTAGCGCAGGCACTGAGAGTGACAAGATGATTGTCACACACATATAAAGATATGGGCACAGAGCGCAGCAGGTCCTGTTGTCCCGCCACAAAGATTTTGCTGGCCTTAATGTTTCCTGTATTTTATTTTGTTCATTATTGTTAAATTTAGTGTTGATGTGTGTGTGACAGACATGTGTATGGGGCATTAATGAAAATACGGGACAAATCGCGTCCCGTATTAGTTCAATACGGGACGCAACATTTTTTTCTCAAATAAAGTACAATTCCGTATTTTACGGGACGGGTGGCAACCCTACTGTAGACTGGACCAAAACGTTTAGTTTTTTTTGCAAACATTTTATGTCAGTGGCTGCAATGGGAATGTGAAAAGGTTTTCAGGCAATATTGTAAAAAGTGTTGCAAAAAAACAACACCTACCCCACCTTTAAGTTGTTCAGACACCTACAACATAATCACTTCCATGGAGTTTTGAAATCACGTAAACACAAGCTAATGCTAACGTGCGCAACCCAGCAGTAGTCTCCCCTCTCCCTCATCTAAAGCTTCCATGAGATTAAAAAAAAAAAAAAAAAAAAAAAAATCACTAAACCTCATTTACTTTAATTAAAAGGTATTAATTTAAATGGAACAAGTCAAAATCCTTTAAATGTTAATCTTTTTCAGTTAGTAATTCTGATGCATGTATTTCCATCAGTTCAAGGAGCCTTTATTTTTATATCAGTCAGTAATGAACCTTATTTAAGTTAATGTTAGATATCAAATAGGTTTGTTTGATAGCTTTATGAAAATGTTTGAGAGGCTTGACAATAGTTTTTCCAATGAAAAAAATAAATATATGTTCATTTAAAGAGTCAAAACTGTTTTTGGTTTTGTTCATAGTATTGATGTAATGATCTTAGGTATACCACCATGGCTGAAAGTTTTGGCACCCTTGCACATAAAGACCCAACATCTCCATGTCTGCAAAATAAGTTGAAATTGACAAAAGTATTTGGTGTCTCAAATTCTTTATTAAACTAATAATAGTACAGGAACTTCATTTAAAATAATATATTACACAGAAATTGCTGTGGCAAAAGTATTGACACCTTGAATTCAATATTTGGTAGCACATCCTTTGGAGAAAATGACTGCTGTCAAACGCTTCCTATAGGTTTCAGTGAGATGCCTCCACCTCTCTACGGCCAGTTTGGCCAACTCTTCTTTAGCAAACTGCTCCAGTTGACCCAGATTAGAAGGGTTCCTTCTTCCAACTGCCATTTTCAGATGTTCAGTGGGACTGAGATCTGGACTCATTGCTGGCCACTTTAGAACAGTCCAGCGTTTTCTGTTGAACCATTCCTGGGTGCTTTTTGATGTGTGTTTTGGGTCGTTGTCCTGCTGGAACACCCATGATGTTCGACGAAGACCCAGCTTCATGACACTTGGTGAAACATTTATCACCAAAATACCTTGGTAATCACCAGATTTCATAATGCCACAAACACATTCAAGGCACCTAGCACCAGAGGCTGCAAAACAACCCCAAAACATTAGTGAACCTCCTTCATGTTTGACTGTAGGGAGGCTGTTCTTTTGCTTGAAGGCTTCATTTCTTTTCCTGTAAACACAGAGTCTATGTGATTTACCAAAAAGCTCGAATTTGGTCTCATCTGTCCACAGGACATTTTCCCAGAAGAATTTTGGCTTGTTCAGGTGTGTTTTGGCTTTCTTGTGTGTGTCTTTCAGTAGAGGCTTCCTTCTGGGTCTCCTACCATAGAGCACTCTTTCATTGAGCTGGCGACGGATGGTACGCGTTGAAATAATTGTACCTTGTGTCTGAAGGTCAGCTTGAATCTTGTTTAGCAGTTGTCCGAGGTTCTTCTGCCACCATTCAAACAATTCTTCGCTCCATTCTTTTGTCCATAATTCTCTTGCAGCCACTTCTTGGAAGGTTGGCTACCGTACCACGAGCCTTAAACTTCTTTATAACATTTCTCACAGTGGATGCAGGAACATGAAAGTCTCTGGAGATGGACTTGTAGCCTTGAGATTGTAGCAAAGCATAGACTATCTTTTCTTTGACTTCCTCAGACTATCCTCTGCTTTTCTTTCTTTTGTCCATGCTCAGTATGGTCATGCAGTGACTCCCAACAGCAGAATGAGGGGGTTGCTCCTTTTAAACTGGTTGGATGACTGATTACTAGATTGCTGTCACCTGTAAACTCACCACAAGTGAGTTCAAGGTAATTTACCTGCTTGAAATTCATTTATCTTTGTAAATCTAAAAGGGTGTCAAAACTTTTGTCACAGCATTTTCTGTGTAATCTATTATTTAAAATTTGTTATTAAGTTCTGATTAAAAAACAAATTTCCTGTACTATTATTAGTTTAATAAAGAATTGGAGACACCAAATACTTTTGTCAATATCAACTTATTTTGCAGACTTTTGGAGTCGTTGGGTCTTTATGTGCAAGGGTGCCAAAACTTTCAGCCATGACGGTATGTGTGTGTTATCGGTATCAGTAGCTGCCTTTAGGAGCTGAAAGTTATCGGTTTTAAAGAACAGTTATCGTGCATCTCTATAAATTACCTCTGTCAATGCAGGTTTGTGTTGATGGGAACCCAACTTCCCAGAAGTTTTCAGGTGTGCTGGGAGGAATGTAGAGAAAGCGGTGCCTGGAGCACGCAGACAGCTTCTTCTGCTTTTCCTCCTCTGGCAGATGAGCGTAATACTGGAGGAAAACAATTACTTCAGGAGGATCCGAGTTAAATTCAAACTCAAAATTGAAATTCCAAGTACTCACAATTTCACATTCCTTGCAGGTGGTGCCCTTCAGCTTTCTCCTCTCATCTTTCTTGCGAACTACTGCCACATGTGCAAACGTTGGCTGTCTGTTGTAGACAGAAGAGAGTGTAAAAGCGAGGAGAATTAAGGGCTCTTTTCCTGTTAAACTCCCATTGAAAAGAAAAATGTTTATCACTATTGTTTCTTACCGAGTTTTACCCCGACATGCATGGTTTTCAGCAGGATCTTCTTCTAATTTTGAGGAACAAAATAAGAATTAAGAAGAAAAGTAGTAAAACCTTCTAAAGAGTTGGCACCCAGCATCAAACTCAGTTAAATGATGTTGGCTCTTTGAATCTTAACACCTACCAATGTCCTCCTCTTCAGTTTCATCTTCATCATCATTACAAGGTTGGCTCTGGCTTAGTTGTGATCTGCTGAATGACTTGTACTCCCCATAAGCTGTTGCATCAAACATCAGATCTAAACTGTCATTCGCCTTCTGACCAAATCCTGGAAAAAGGGAATACAGTGATCTCTTATTTTTCACGGTTAATGGGGACCAGCGCCCCCCCGCGTACATCAAAACCCGCGAACTGGAGCCGGAGCCCTTCCGAGCCTCAATAATGTGTTTAAAATATGTTTAAAAAACCCCAAAAAGCCAAAAAGTATCGAGGCAGTGCAGCAAAACAGGACAAAGGCTCAACTGTGGTCTTTCTGTTACCTTCACAGCCTCTGGTCTCTGAACTGTAGTAAAGAAACCACTGCTATTGTGCTATTTTTGACTCGTAATTAGCGGCTAACACGCTAACAACAACAAAAGAAAAAGTCTGGTTTTCTCTACATGTAACGAGCACTTTATTCTGGCACTGCAGGAGCTGGGCTGCTGTTGATGCTTACTCCACTTTTCATCTAACCCCGTTTTCTTCTGCCGTCTCACGACACACACACTACGTTACCCATAAGGCCACTCCATTACCCATAAGGCCACCTTCTTCAAGGGGCCAGGCTGGCTCACAACATTTCTTCACTTTAAGAGAACGTGCACAACATCCTGTGATGTTTCTGCGATTTTTAGAAATTTTTAAAACTATATTATATATTTCTGAAAAATCCATAAATAACTAAAACTGAGGAACTTAATTGGCGCAGAATTGGCAAGGGATCACTGTGGACTTATCCAAGTATTTTTACTTTTTTTTTTTTTCTCCAAGTCACATTTGAAATATTTAGTAAGAAGTAGTATAGTTAAAGTCAGTGTGAGTTAAATTAACCAGATTTGGGGTCTCCTCTGTCCTGACTGCCGTCTCTGTGCCGCTGAAGCATGCTGTGGCTGACCCAGGTGCAGTCGGTGTCTGCCAGGTCTCCATGATGCTGTGGTTCATTGATTTCCTAGAATGAAACAGCAGTCGCAAATAGAGGCTATTCAGCTAACAATACTGGCACTTTGAAAAATTAAAAATAAAAAAAAAAAGTGTTAAAAAACTGTTATGCAGTGAATGACAGAGCGCTGGAGGTCACGTGACCGTACCTCGTCTCCCGTCTGTTCGCTATCATACACGGACAGAGTGAGTGCAGGGTCAATGCTCCACATGTGCTCCACTGAGTGCTTCCCTCCAGCTGGGAAATCAGATTCAGCTGTCAAAATCAAAGGACCAGAGAGATGTTAACAATTTTACAACAATCTGCCCACAATCATTCATAAAGAAAGGTCCATGTTGCAGAGAGCTCACCATTTGTGGCTTTATGTTTGTCCTGTGAAGCACACAGCTGCAGAGCAGTTCCTTTCTTCCTGTCTGCGTCCTCTTTAACCTTACTGCGGGGCTTTTTGAACGCAGGACTTAAACGGAGACCACGTGTCTTTTGGCTGGATGTCCCAGTCTGTGACTGAACCTATCAAATATAAAGAGTTCAATAACGTCAGCATGTTTTCAATCTATTGTATGAGGTGCCAGGAGGGACATTATTCTGAATTAGCATTCACATGCACATATGAAACCGAACTCTCTCACATAATATACTTAAAACCTTACACACATACAGGTGAAATCTTACACACACAAGTCAAAGCTTATACACATACATGTGAAATCCTCTCATACATACAACTAAAAATCCTCTCATACATTCAATTGAAATTTCCAGTTGTATGTATGAGAGGATTTCACATGTATGTATGAGAGGATTTCCAGTTGTATGTATGAGAGGATTTTACATGTATGTTTGAGAGGATTTTCAGTTGTATGTATGAGAGGATTTCACATGTATGCTTGAGAGGATTTCCAGTTGTATGTATGAGAGGATTTCACATGTATGTTTGAGAGGATTTTCAGTTGTATGTATGGGAGGATTTCACATGTATGTATGAGAAGATTTCACATGTATGTATGAGAGGATTTCACATGTGTGTTTGAGAGGATTTCCAGTTGTATGTATGAGAGGATTTCCAGTTGTATGTTTGAGAAGATTTCACATGTATGTATGAGAGGATTTCACATGTGTGTTTGAGAGGATTTTCAGTTGTATGTATGAGAGGATTTCACATGTATGTATGAGAGGATTTCACATGTATGTTTGAGAGGATTTCCAGTTGTATGTATGAGAGGATTTCACATGTATGTATGTGAAGATTTCACATGTATGTATGAGAGGATTTCACATGTATGTGTATAAGCTTTCACTTGTGTGTGTGTGTAAGATTCCACCTGTATGTGTGTAAGGTTTTAAGTATAGTATGTGAGAGAGTTCGGTTTCATATGTGTGTGTGAATGCTAATTCAGAATAATGTCCCTCATGGCACCTCATACTATTGTTTGCTTTCTTTGGAACAAGTGAAATTTCACTCTTGGAGACGCTGTCCCACACATCTCTTGCCTTGCTGTTCAGCAACTCCCCTTCAGGTCGCACATGTCTGCCTCTCTTCTGTTTATCCACACCATCTTGGACTCCTCTGTTGCCTCCCTGCACCTCTTCATCACTTTCCTCCTTCTTCCGTTTTTCCCTGGAAACGGAGCCTTCATCTGAGAAGCGTTTGGCACACGGGAGAAGAGACGGGGATCTCTCTGTGGTGGAGTCAGGGCAGTGCATCAGAGCAGTTGGGGAGGAGGAGCAGTACGGCCTTAAAGCAGGGAAAGAAACGTGACTGTGGCTTCAGGGCAGCTGGAGAAACAGCAGCCGCCATCGTGCTTACTTCAAACGAACATCCTGCTTCCAAGGAGCTTTTATGCAGCTTTGCTGATTCCGATCCCACTGCAGTTTCAGCTGAGAAAATTGTTACAGTAAAACACACACCAGCACTAAAACAATTGAAATGACGGGCACAAGATTTACTGTGGCTCTTAATCACTTGATCAAATACTATCATCCTAAAGTTCCTACCATCTGATGTTCATCCAGAAGTTCAAGGCCACAGGTTTCTGCTATCGCCTCCTCCATGTCATCATTCACATCTTCTGGAACGAGACAGGGGAATGTTCATCTGACACTAGACTCTTTAAACCTTTCATATTTCACTGCAGTGAAGCTACAGAGGCCACAAAAAGTGCTCCAATTTCCAAACTGCAACTGTTTGATCATTTCTCTTCATCCCATCAGTCAAAAATTCAGCAAAAGCAGACAGTCCAGCAATTTCACTTAGTGTATTATCTCCAATGAGTTCATATCTGGATTTTTCAGCAATCTATCTCTACTCTATCTCCATCCCTCTGAGCAGCTCAGACAGGGAAATCTGACACAATGAAAGTGTTTTAACAGAAACATTTCCCTTCGAGGAGACTTCTAGGATTTAAGTGAAAGTCCTTCCTGGTAAAACAACTGTTACTTGAGATGTGGGGTGCGTCCAGTTCACAGGTGTTGGGTACAAGAACCTCAGCTTTCCCAGCAGTTTTTGTGGCTCCAAGCGGCTCTTAAGAAAAGAAGAAGCAACAAAGGTCAGAAGGCTCCAGGTGATGGAGGAAGAGGGTGCTTTAAAAAGAACTAACCACAAAAGATGGACTTGTCAGACAGTGGTAGAGACCTCTCCGCATAACGAACATGCTTTATTTTGTCAATACTTCTAAGTTTCTTCAGCTTGTTGCTCACTGGGAGCAAGTTGGACAGGACTGGTGAGTCTGGGATGACGCCCTCTTCGTGCTCTGGAGATGAAGCCTCCTTGGCCTCCGAACTGAAAACAACATCTGCAGTGACTAACTGGGAACTGAAACTTTACTGTTGTCACACAAAAGGGAACCATAAGCCTGTCCCCCTGTAGAGTACAGGTCTAGACAATGCTGGTCAGGTTTCATTAATATAAGAACGTAGTTATTAAAACTAGAAGTGAAACCACTATGGTGGATATTCTGGATATTTACACATCAAAAGCTGCTGGTAAAATATTAAAAAAAAAAAAGAAAAGAAATGGCATTTAAATTACAGGATTTTACAATGTCCTAAAAAAAACACACTGGTACAAGATTAATGTAAAAAGACTTACTGAGAGGTTTTAAACTTTTGCAGTTCAGCTTGTAGTTTTCTGTTTTCATACTCAAGGTTGTTTCTCTCACTCTCTGCAACAATTGGAAAACAATACACTTTCAAATGCATCACACCACCATTACTGCACCAGGACAGTATGGACAGCATTATGGAGCCCCATTTGGGTCATAATTCAATGAATAAATTAGTCTATTATGATGAAATACAGGCGTTTATTATTATGAAATATTTCCCATTATTATGATAATGGTTTCGCTTTTCATAAGAATGAGCTTTTACATAATAATGACTTTGTTTTTCATAAGAATGACTTGTGTGTCAATCACAGCAGAGAGGGCGGAGCCATTTATGTGATTGGCTGCTCTTTCATTCAGGCATAAGCAACAGAACAGTGAACATGGATAGTGGGCGAGACGTGCAATGTATATACTCCAGGACAGTAGGTGGCAGAATGCTCCTCAGTTTACGGTTAAAAGTTGACATCGACTAAGAAACGTAGCGCGAAATGTAGGGAAAACTTGATTTTGACGGCATGGCGACAGGATCCTTTTCTGACTTACTCCGAGAGGTAGCCAACAGGCTTGATGCGAGTCCCACACCAATTAGTCGATGTCAGAGCGTAGCATGGAGAAGGATCAGCCAATGAGCGTGCAGGTCAACCACTGGTCCCGCCCACTGGCAAAATGTCATTATTATGTAAAAACTAATTCTTATGAAAAACGAAGCCATTATGTAAAAACTAATTCTTAGATAAAAAAAAAAAAAGACCATTCTGAATAAAACTATTATGCATTAAACTAAGATTAAATAATAATAAAAATATATTTCATAATAATTACATTTTTTCATAATAATGGGAAATATTTCATAATAATACACATAAATTTCATAATAATGGGAAACATTTCATTATAATGGATACATATTTCATAATAATAAATGCCTGTATTTCATAATAATAGACTAATTTATTCATTGAACTATGACCCAAACGGGGCTCCGTAGATCATTAGCCTGTGGGCTGTTATGAACGCAGGCTTGTCTATAGTTTCACTCGTACAGGTGGGGTACAGCAGCGTTAAATGTGAAGAACTACCGTTAACAGAAACGTCATGCAGTTCTCAAAGGGGATGCAAAAACATCTTTCACTTCTTTTTTCAGCGGTTCAAACAGAACATGTTCACACAGGAGGGTGTTGAACTCCGGTGGATCACGGCTCTGTATGACAAAACTCACTTAGTTTGGCGATCAGCTGCTGATCCTGATCCTGATTTCTTTTCAGATTCTCCTCGAAAAGGGCACATCGATCACACTGTCCTGTCCGGAGCCTGGAAATGGTAAACACTGTAAAGGCTTATTCAGCTCCAGGATACCTTTGCCTTTAGTCTGGAGGAAGCAGTATGTATAATTATCTTTTTCTTTCTCTGATGTAAGTCATCAGTCTCTTTCTTATCCATAACAACAGATGTGGGTGAGAAAGTTGTCTCTGAGGATGTTACCTTTCCTCCAGGAGGCTGATCGTGTCCTG
This sequence comes from Hirundichthys speculiger, assembly GCA_018398805.1. NCBI lineage: Eukaryota > Metazoa > Chordata > Actinopteri > Beloniformes > Exocoetidae > Hirundichthys > Hirundichthys speculiger. Next base: position 37,828 of record JAGFBZ010000451.1, on the reverse strand, counting down.
GAGGGTTTCGTTTTGTTGCTTCAGCTGCTGGTTGCGGTTATAGAAGACTTCAAGCCTCTGTGCATCTCTGGAAGACACAAACTTCATTTCAATATAAATATATTATCCCAGGCTAAATGTTAAAAGTTCTCAGTGTCTAAAATGACAGAGTGATGAAATGTACTCACAGACACCGGTCCTTTTTCAACTTCCTCACTTTTGCTTCTAATTCTAGACAGAAAGAGAAATCAATAAAATGAGTTTGTGTCTACAAAACTGCAAAACATTTCAAGCAGCCTCCACGTGACTGTTAACACATTTGCACACCAACCTTGAACGGCGCTTTGGTGATACTCTCCAAGCTGTTTCCAGAGCTCATCAAAGGGGTCGGCTGGTCTGGGCGTCACGGTGCTGTCTCCGGAGCTGCTCATCCTCCACACACAAGAGCGGCTCCTACCAACGCTTCTTCTACACAAAACCTCACCGTCAACCACCTGTACGCGTGGAAAACTCCGTTACCACACGGCGAACAAAATACGGCGCCTGAAAACCAGGAACAACACTTCATGACAGGAACGCTCGCGCCAGAGGAACAAAATACTGGAAACATAACCTCCTGTTTCACACTGTCATCGCTCACAATAAACTCACAGACACAACAACACAAAGTTCCACACATGACTGTTTGTCTACGCCTAAACCTAAACGAAATATTTAATTAAATCGTCCTGTCGACTATTAATCCGCTCACATCCAAAACCTGAACCGCCGCTAAAACTGAGTTAAGATAAATGACACGATTCATGAACAAAACTTACATGAGAGGAGGAAAAACCCTTACACTTTTAGGAAAAAATAAATAACTAAACTGATATATAATTTCATTTGTATTTGTTGCTGTTTTCCCCCTATTATTATCCTATAAACATCAAAACTCGCGGGCCGAGTTGCATGTTGGGAAATCTTCTTCGTCTGGCTGAAATTTAAACCGCTTGGAAACGTTGACGCCCTCATCTGTTCACCACAGCTCTAACCTCCCACTGGTGGCGGAAAATAACAAAACATACAAGCTTCCTTTGTGTATTTAAAGACAATTTTGAGGTACTTGAAAATTTACATTTCATATTACTTCATTTTTACATCCACTTCGTTTTAGAGGCATACGTTTAAGAGTACTTCGTTGCCCCCTTTTTTTAAACCCATAAACTTCATAGTTGGGTCATCAACTACGGTCAAATTTGGTCTCAAAATTTTAGAAAATCAAACACATATTTTAGGTAATATTTTGATATGTTTTGCTTATCCATTATGTGTAGAAATACATTCTGGTAGCTGTTGTGATGTAATTATATAGATAATATATTTTTTATTTTTTTTTCTTATTTTAGTCAAACATTCAGAGGAAAGCATCATTTCCATGACACTACAAACAATATGTTTTACAAACAAAATTATTTACAGAACTCATGTTTTCAAAACATTTCATGAAATTTCACACATAAATGATCGCAATATATTTATTTTCAGGATTATAATTTCCATCACAATGAAAAACCTGATAGAAATGACTGTTGTGGAAATGACAATATGTCACATTTTTTCAAAAATCTCATGTTGTATTAGCATGCTAATCTCTGTTTTAAAGCTAGCATTAAATATACACAAAATACACGACATGAAATGTTATTTTAATAATTATTTATAAATTTAAAGAAAACATGAGCTGTTTGGAAATGACGACCAATAAACATTCTTTGTTTGGGAAATATTTATCTTAATTTTTTTCAGCTTTCATATTCTTCCAGGGATCTAGCTCTGCTCTCCTGTGACTGACTGTTACCATGGTTACCATGGTTGCAGGTGTTCAAACCTTAAAAAAAACCTCCCTAAAGTTACATCTTGTGGTGTGTGATGGAAATGACAGTGACCCCAAGGGACAGGTGTTCTTTTTATAAAAAAAAAAAGACATTTAATACTACTGTATCTTATGATACATGGTATGTTTCATTAAAATTGGTATTTATGTACCATTTGTCTGTAAAGTTAGTTTTAAAATTTAAAATGTAATTCAATAGTAAGAGGGATTGAAGGTCAAAAATCTGACTGAGGGACAATCGCACAATAGCACAATCCATAAAACCATGGTTTATGTAGTAAAAATAACACTTGACCTTTAAATTAATTTTTGTATGTTTCTCTTGGTGTCAAGTAACTGTGCTAAAAACAAAAAAATCAAGAAATGTGTTTTGTATCTATTATTCTTGCAAAGGACACAAATTCTACCGTAGTTGAAGAATGACCCAGTTATTAATGCAGCCTCAGGGGGTCAGAAGCCAGTGCCGGGCCAACTGGCGCTGTTGATCTACAGGGAACAGTGGAAAATGGGCTGCTGTTGGTTGAAGGAGAGGAGGAAGGCGTGTTCATAGGCAGAGAGAAAGGAGTACAAGCAAGAGAGCAGGGCTGAGAGTAGGGACTTTGATTGTTGGGACTATGACAGGAAAAGCTGGAGAGTTGGTTGACATGGTGCAGAGGAGGATGGCGAAAGGCAGAGGTATTCTGTGTTCAGGAGACCAGGTGGAAAGGTAGCAAAGCTAGAAGCTAAAGAGCAGAGTTCAAACTATTTTATCGTGGTGCAGATGGAGAGAGAAACGGAGTAGTAGTTATCTTGAAGGAAGAGTTTGTTAGGAATGTTCTGAGGGCGAAAAGAGTGTCAGATAGAGTGATGAATCTGAAGATAAAGATTGAAGGAGTGATGTTCAACATTGTTAGTGATTATGCCAAACAGGTAGGATGTGAGTTAGAAGAGAAGGAGAAGCAACAGAGGTGATGAAGGGTTGGGCAGGTTTGGTATTTAAGATAGGAATGCAGAAGGTCAGATGGTGGTAGACTTTGCAAAAAGGATGGAAATGGCTGTAGTGGATACTTTCTCCCAGATGAAGCAGGAACATACGGTGCCTTATAAGAGTGGAGGTAGGAGCACACAGGTGGACTACATGTTGTCTAGATCAGTGGTTCTCAACTGGTGGGTCGCAACCCAAAAGTGGGTCGCAGACCTGTTTTCAGTGGGTCGTGCGCCTTTGCCTGGGAAAGGAAATGCTAAAAAAAAAACAAAAAAAAAAGCGTGTCATTCATACTCCTTACCAGTAGATGGCGATAATGCATGAAATGCGAGTTGACACCCCCCAGTTTACACCATAGAAAAAGACCTGCAAAGTTTGTTTTCCATATGTTGAGCATGGTGAAACACAGATACAACGAAGAATATATGAAATATGGATTTTCTTATCTTGAAGACAAAGGTCAGTGAGTGGTTATTCAGCTAAAACTATATTCTTTTTATACTATTCTTTTTGAAACTACTGCTCAGGAGTTGCACTGTTTTATTTCATGTTTTTGCATAAAAGCACTGTTCAGTCTTGAAAATGGCAGTTATTGAAATGTTCTGATTGTTATGTCAGCCTTATGATTAATGGTTAAATAAGTGACTAGATAGTTTTAATAGGAAATTGTTATATATTCAGGAAGTGGGTACTCAGCAAATGCTACATATCTGAGTTCTTTTTGAAACTACTGCTCAGTGGTTGCACTTTTTTATTTCATGTTTGTGCATGTTGAGTTTGTGTTTCGGATTTAATTAAAATGCTGCTAATTGAGCATCAAAGGACTTCCCACTTGAAGTCATTTTGGTTATGCCATTTTGGTTCACCAATAAACTTATTTTTTTGTGTTAGCATTCTGTGATATTCTATTTTACTATCTCCGATTCAAACTGCTCGATCTTGTCATTCAATAAATTTGAGAAGTTGGAAATTTTCCTTGATTTGGGTCGCGGCTTGTCATTAAGGGTGATGGTGGGTCCTGAAGCCAAACCAGTTGAGAACCACTGCTGGCATACACCATTATCTGTTTATTAAGTATAAAGTGGATGTTTCTGTGTAATGTCTGATTGATCTTCCTGGTGTTATTTGCAACATTTTATGATAGAAATCTGATTAGTTAAACATTTATATTATAAAATGATATAAAATATAAAATAATATAAATGTTATAAAATAATAACATTATAAAATAAAGTATTTTTTTCATTTCTCAAATCTAGCCCACTATGGAAATGCTTTGGACACATTGACATTTATGAAGTTCACAAATCGTGTGACTACACAGGAGAGAAATAACTTCCTAAATGGTCTGTAGATTTTAAACGAGAGACAAAACGAGAGAAGATTCTGGAGGCCCAACAGAGGGAGATGCGCTTGAAGGAGAGGAGTCTTTTAGAACAGAGCAAAGGAGAGGAGACAGCACGGGAAGAAGGAGAAGAGGACCCCGAGCAGCTCATCGTTCGAGCCGAGAGTGACTTCTACAGCATGGTGGAGATGGAGCTGAAGAGGAGAGAGAAGAGGAAGGAGTCAATGCAGGTGAGGAGGAGGGAGAGGCCTCAATTAATGACACCAGTCTGCTTTGTTCTTATTGTACATGTGGCTGTCCACAGTTTGTATTGCACTGGTGTAACATTTTTATATTGCACTTGCTTAAATGGATCTATCACACTAATTGTCTGTCTTTTTTTTTTTTCAGGAAAAAGATACCTGTGAAGAAAAGGAAGTTATTGACAGAGCCGAAACTAGTGTTTGACATTTCAGCACATTTCTGTACGGGTGTGGAAAGGACCCTCCAGCGTGTCCTGGGTCTTCCCCGGGGTGTCCTCCCAGTGGGACGTGCCCGGAACACCTCACCAGGGAGGCGTCCAGGAGGCATCCTAACCAGATGCCCGAGCCACCTCATCTGGCTCCTCTCGATGCGGAGGAGCAGCGGTTCTACTCTGAGCCGCTCCCGGATGACCGAGCTTCTCACCCTATCTCTAAGGGAGATCCCGGCCACCCTGTGAAGGAAGCTCATTTCAGCCGCTTGTATCCGCGATCTTGTTCTTTCAGTCACTACCCAAAGCTCATGACCATAGGTGAGGGTGGGAATGTAGATCGACCACTAAATCGAGAGCTTCGCCTTTCGACTCAGCTCCCTCTTCACCACAACAGACTGGCGCAGCACCCGCATCACTGCAGATGCCGCACCAATCCGTCTGTCGATCTCCCGCTCCATCCTTCCCTCACTGGGGAAGGACCTCATCCCCAACCTGGAGAGGGCACTCCACCCTTTTCCGGCTGAGGACCATGGTCTCGGATTTGGAGGCGCTGATTCTCATCCCAGCCGCTTCACAACCGGCTGCGAACCGCTCCAGCGAGAGTTGTAGATCATGGCTCGATGAAGCCAACAGAACCACATAATCTGCAAATAGCAGAGACCCAATCCTGAGGCTACCGAACCGGATCCCCTCAACACCTCGACTGCGCCTAGAAATTCTGTCCATAAAAGTAATGAACAGAATCGGTGACAAAGGGCAGCCTTGGCGGAGTCCAACCCTCACTGGAAACGAATCCAACTTACTGCCAGCAATGCGGACCAAACTCTGACACCGGTTGTACAGGGACCGGACAGCCCGTACAAGGGAGCCCGGCATCCCATACTCCCGAAGCACCCCTCACAGGAATCCCCGGGGAACACGGTCGAACGCCTTTTCCAAGTCCACAAAACACATGTAGACTGGTTGGGCGCATAGGCGGAAATCCCGGGGGGACACAGGGGACGTGTCCCCCCCTTCCATAAAGTTGTCCCCCCCAAAAAATCATTGTAAGCACATAAAAACAATTGAATAATAATATAGTCATGATTAATAAAAGTACAACACAAGCGCTGCAAATTATAAACGTAAAAAAACCTTTTTTTTTTATTGTTGAAACATTGTGACCCCCCTATTTCTCAAAGTGGTTTAGTCCACATGCTGTTTTCTAACGGGCGGGGCTACCGGCAGCTCCGTGTGTCAGCGAGCAAACGATCAAGCTGAGCATTAACATGATCTGCCAGGAGTTTGTTGGATCCTGCAACAACAGAAGAAGCACATTTGGTTCTTTTGTTTAGAAAAGTGGTGCTGAACTTCTGTAAGGTGGAAATGTTTAAGTGTGATTAACACTGAACTTTAGTTTGATGCAGATGCAAAATGCAAAATGTTTACATTTACAATATACAGTTACAATTGATCATTTAAATGTAGAAGGGATTTTTAATTGTATTTATTTTTGCATTTTTAAGTTGCCATATTTAATGGTGTAGTTGTAAAATGTTGTTGTATTTTGTTTGTCAAAAAATACAACATTACAATATAATAATACCACCTAATACCATTGTTGATTTTTTAGTTTGAACATTGAAAAACCTGTATACAGGTAGAATATGCACTGATACACAACAATGCTACAACTACTATTATTACTTTTTCTAACATTCAACAGGCTGTGGGCTCAACCCTGCAAGGCAAGTTCCTAAGGAGCAGGAGAGAGGGAGAGAGCATTTTTTTTCATGTCCCCCCCAGGAATTACTCTCTGAAATTTTACTGTTTATTGTCCCCCCCAAAAATGAAATGGGATTTTCGCCCCTGGTTGGGCGAACTCCCATGCCCCCTCCAAGACCCTGAAGAGGGTGTAGAGCTGGTCCACCGTTCCACGGCCGGGACGAAAACCACACTGCTCCTCCTCAATCCGAGATTCGACTATCCGACGGACCCTCCTCTCCAGGAGCCCTGAATAGATCTTCCCAGGGAGGCAGAGGAGTGTGATCCCCCTGTAGTTGGAACACACCCTCCGGTCCCCCTTTTTAAAGAGGGGGACCACCACCCCAGTCTGCCAATCCAGCGGTACTGTCCCCGACGTCCACGCGATGCTGCAGAGGCGTGTCAACCAAGACAGCCCCTCAGCATCCAGAGCCTTGAAGAACTCCAGGCGGATCTCATCCACACCCGGGGCCCTGCCACTGAGGAGCTTTTTAACCACCTTGGCAACCTCAGCCCCAGAGATAGCAGAGTCCACCCTTGAGTCCCCAGACTCTGCTTCCTCATTGGAAGACGTATCGGCGGGATTGAGGAGGTCTTCGAAGTATTCCCTCCACTGATCCACAACATCCCGAGTCGAGGTCAACAGCTCCCCATCCCCACTGTATACAGTGTTGACGGAGCACTGCTTTCCCCTCCTGAGACGCCGGATGGTGGACCAGAATCTCTTCGAAGCCGTTCGGAAGTCATTATCCATGGCCTCTCCAAACTCCTCCCATGTCCAAGTTTTTGCCTCAGCAACCGCCGAGGCCGCGTTCCGCTTAGCCCGCCGATACACGTCAGTCCCACATGCCAAAAAGGCCTGATAGGACTCCTTCTTCAGCTTGACGGCATCCCTCATTGCTGGTGTCCACCAATGAGTTCTAGGATTGCCGCCGCGACAGGCACCGACGACCTTACGGCCACAGCTCCAGTCGGCTGCCTCAACAATGGAGGCCCGGAACATAGCCCACCCGGACTCAATGTCCCCCGCCTCACTCGGAACATGATCGAAGTTCTGCCGGAGGTGTGAGTTAAAGCTCCTTCTGACAGGAGCTCCCACCAGACGTTCCCAGCAGACCCTCACAACACGTTTGGGCCTGCCAGGTCTGACCGGCATCCTCCCCCACCATCTGAGCCAACCCCCCACCAGGTGGTGATCAAATGACAGCTCCGCACCTCTCTTCGCCCGAGTGTCCAAGACATGCGGCCGCAAGTCCAACGATATGATTATAAAGTCGATCATCGAACTGCGGCCTTGAGTGTCCTGGTGCCAAGTGCACATATGGACACTCTTATGCTTGAACATGGTGTTCGTTATGGACAGTCCATGGCGAGCACAGAAGTCCAACAACCAAACACCACTCTGGTTCAGATCAAGGGGGGCCCTGCCTCCCAATCACACCCCTCCAGGTCTCACTGTCATTGCCCACGTGAGCATTGAAGTCCCCCAGCAGAACGAGGGAGTCCCCAGATCGAACATTCTCCAATACTCAAAAGGGTGGGTACTCTGAACTGCTATTTGGTGCGTAAGCATAAACAACAGTCAGGACCCGTCCCCCCACCCGGAGGCGGAGAGGAGCTACCCTTTCGTCCACCAGGGTAAACCCCAATGTACAGGCGCCAAGTCGGGGGGCAATAAGTATACCCACACCAGCTCGGCGCCTCTCACCCGGAGCAACTCCAGAGTGGAAAAGAGTCCAACCCCTCTCGAGGATACTGGTTCCAGAGCCCAAGCCGTGTGTTGAGGTGAGTCCAACTATATCTAGTTGGAACCGCTCGACCTCACACACCAGCTCAGGCTCCTTCCCCGCCAGAGAGGTGACATTCCACGTCCCTAGAGCTTGCTTCAGCAGCCGAGGATCGGACCGCGAGGGTCCCCGCATCCGGCCACCGCCCAGCTCACTATGCACCCGACCTCTATGGCCCCTCCTGCAGGTGGTGGGTCCACGGGAGTGGGGGCCCATGTTTCCCTTTCGGGCTGAGCCTGGTCGGGCCCCATGGGCAAAGGCCCGGCCACCAGGTGCTCGCCTCCAAGCTCCACCTCCAGGCCTGGCTCCAGAGGGGGGCCCCGGTGACCCGCGTCCGGGCAAGGGAAACCTTGGTCCTCGGTTCTTATCCATCATAGAGATCTTTGTGAGCCACACTTTGTCTGGTCCTTCACCTAGAGACCTGTTTGCCATGGGAGACTGTTAGGATTTAGAATTATTTTCAGTAAAAACTTTAAACTGTTAAAGCTAAAGGCCTCAGTGTGGCTGCCTTATGACCTGACAACTGGGGTCTCATGACCTTCCTGACCTGCTCTCTTCCAAAGAAGTATGCATGGCAATGGTGATAAATTTAGTTACACCCTGCAGCAAACATAGCCATATTTGTCTGAACATTATGTTGGAGGAGAAATGAGTCCGCCTCTTGCAGGCTTTAAAAAAGAAGAGAGACATGACATTGGTGTGCATTTGTCCATGGCAGCATCTTGGGTGATGTTGTGGACAGGTGTACCATCGGCCGATTGATATATTCTGCATGGCATAATAATTCTTTGTATTCATGATTGTAATAAATTTCTGATTGACCTTTGCTTCTAGCATGTCATTTAGGCACCAGATAAAAAGAACACGGAGAGAGAAACTTTACAATTTGGTGACCCCGACGTGGGATCGGCCGTCTTAAAATCTCTGATTGTGAGATTTTACGACAGAACGCTGGAGATCCGGTCAGACAGCCAATGCTGGCCAGCAAACGGTGAGCAGAAACCGCTTTTGACTGAATAGAAAAACTCTGCAAATTTAGTATTGAAATTAAATTGGTTCTCTGAAAGGATCTACCTCACGTTCATAAATTTATGAATGATTGACTTAGGTAACAAATATAGTTTGATGGAGTTCATGTACGTTTGTGTAATTTTTTGGGCCATGCATACTATTTAAATACCAGGTCTGGGAGCTGGTATTGCGCACAGAAAACCAGTCTGGGACTGGCAGCTGAGAATAGGTCGGGGACCTAACAGTACTATAAACGGATGGTCGGGGACCTTCCAGGCCTTGAAATTTCTAGTCAGGGACTAGAGTCATTCTGGGAATGAATAAAATTTGTTAAAGGGAGAGTGCACTTGTGGAATCAGTCGGGGACTGATGGAGAGAACGGCCGAGGATTAATAGGGAAATCCAGGGGGACTGGTCGCTGAGAATTCAGTGGGGACTGGTTGGGTATGGGACCTGTAAAATCAGTCGGGGACTGATTAAGGAGGAATTGGTTAAGGAAACAGTACTGATTGATCAAGGTGGTACCGAAGAGTTATGGAAAATTTGAATGTGTGGGTGGCTTTTCCACCCGATTTGATATATTAAACTGGGAGGCTGCAGTGTACGCTTTGCATAGTGGGTGAAATTCCTGCATTTGTCCTGGATCGTCGGATGAAGTTCTGTTGGGGTTTTTGGGTTGGATAGGAAACGGGTTTATTAGGGTGTGTTGTGGTCAACCTGACCTTCCCCGGACTGCTGATCTGTGGACTCAAAGTGAGATTAATTTGAATTCAATAATAGTCATGACACTTTTTAAGTTTCGCCTTTCAAGGGAGAGACCAGCTGACAGACCCCGGTCTGTCCTTTCTGTCCAGGTTCTGGCTGATCTCTGACTCTGCAGCTCACAGACTAGTTTTATTGAACATGCAGGGCGTAAAACATTCTGTTAGTTAAAGGCAACCTCCCCCATTGTCCCCCTGAACAGTTCCTTCCCCGACAAGAACACACACCCCGACACAGCCCGTTGTCTTTTTATTGCCTGCAACTTTATGACTCTAGCTCAGCCCGTGACCTGCAGATGCAGATCTTTTAACAACTTTAATTTTACTCTAATTTGTGTAAATATAACAAGCACAATTAATTCCACAATTCCCCCTTTTGAACTCTTTTAAAAGTTCAACACATCAAAACACATATATCACATCATAATCAAACAATCACATAAACATAATTCACAGACACAAATTAAAAGTTCTCTTTGAGAGTGGGAGGGAAACTCAACCAATCTGTTGCTCCTCTTGTCCTTTGTTTTTCTTCGACCTTGAGGGTAGACTACCTCAAAGGTTGTGCTCACCACCTTGGGGATTATTCTGCTCCTTGTTGCTTGGTGGTGAGAGTGAGTGTGGGGGTCGACTTCCCCACACTCACTGGCTCAGACTGGTGGTTATCTATCCCTTCATGAGTCTGGCTCCGTTACTCTTTCACAGGTGGAATGGCTTCTTTTAGGTCTGCCTTGACCTGTGAGAAAGATCTCTGTGGCTCTGCTGCTGCTGCACACTGACTCCAATGGAACCAGTTGTCTCCTTTTCTCTCAACCTCACAGCGTCCGACGTTCTTTCGATGATCTGGAACGGCCCTGTCCACCTGTGTTCAGACAACTTACGCTTGATGACCTTCAGGAGGATCCAATCTGTTTCTGGATCGGAGCCCTCTGTTGTTCCCTCAGGTCGCTGTGGAATCTGTTAGGAGAAAGCTGAAACCAGACTGTAAATGTTCTTATAATATGCTTTATGGATTGTTCCCGATTCAGGGGCTCTAAACATGGTAACCTGGTGCTCGTCTGGGAAGGTCTTCCTGTCTGCAGTTCATGTGGGGTAAATCCTGCTGTCTGAATCACCGAGCTTCTTATGGACATGAGAGCTAGTGGTATACTTCAACCCAATTTATTTGGTTCTGTGCACAGATTTTGCCCAATTTAAATTTGAAGTTTTGGTTCATTCTTTCGACCTTTCCCTGGGATTACAGGTGTAATGGTTGATCAGACATTCGATAACTGTTTTGCTGTCCTCATTTTCTGCAGGCCATGCTTCTTGCCAGCCTGTGAATGCATCTACATATACCCATAAGTTTCTGTGACCGTTCACTCTTTTAATCATGTCAGTGTAGTCAATGATGATTTCTCTTCCTGCCACTGCTTTGTGGGAAACCTTCCTAGTCCTGGTTGAGAGTTGGTCTCAAGTTGTACACCTGACATACCTTACATCCATTCACCCAATCGCCTATCATCTGTTTAATGTAGGGATGTACCAATTGTTCAGGTTCCTCATCATTTGTCCTATCCTTCCTACACTGTGTGCTTCTTCTCATGTNCCTCAACAATGGAGGCCCGGAAACATAGCCCACCCGGACTCAATGTCCCCGCCTCACCGGAACATGATCGAAGTTCTGCCGGAGGTGTGAGTTAAAGCTCCTTCTGACAGGAGCTCCCACCAGACGTTCCCAGCAGACCCTCACAACACGTTTGGGCCTGCCAGGTCTGACCGGCATCTCCCCCCATCTGAGCCAACCCCCACCAGGTGGTGATCAAATGACAGCTCCGCACTCTCTTCGCCCGAGTGTCCAAGACATGCGGCCGCAAGTCCAACGATATGATTATAAAGTCGATCATCGAACTGCGGCTTGAGTGTCCTGGTGCCAAGGCACATATGGACACTCTATGCTTGAACATGGTGTTCGTATGGACAGTCCATGGCGAGCACAGAAGTCCAACAACCAAACACCACTCTGGTTCAGATCAAGGGGGGCCCTGCCTCCCAATCACACCCCTCCAGGTCTCACTGTCATTGCCCACGTGAGCATTGAAGTCCCCAGCAGAACGAGGGAGTCCCCAGATCGAACATTCTCCAATACTCAAAAGGGGGGTACTCTGAACTGCTATTGGGTGCGTAAGCATAAACAACAGTCAGGACCCGTCCCCCCACCGGAGGCGGAGAGGAGCTACCCTTTCGTCCACCAGGGTAAACCCCAATGTACAGGCGCCAAGTCGGGGGGCAATAAGTATACCCACCACCAGCTCGGCGCCTCTTCACCCGGAGCAACTCCAGAGTGGAAAAGAGTCCAACCCCTCTCGAGGATACTGGTTCCAGAGCCCAAGCCGTGTGTTGAGTGAGTCCAACTATATCTAGTTGGAAACCGCTCGACCTCACACACCAGCTCAGGCTCCTTCCCCGCCAGAGAGGTGACATTCCACGTCCCTAGAGCTTGCTTCAGCAGCCGAGGATCGGACGCGAGGGTCCCCGCATCCGGCCACCGCCCAGCTCACTATGCACCCGACCTCTATGGCCCTCTGCAGGTGGTGGGTCCAGGGAGTGGGGGCCCATGTTTCCCTTTCGGGCTGAGAGCCTGGTCGGGCCCCATGGGCAAAGGCCCGGCCACCAGGTGCTCGCCTCCAAGCTCACCTCCAGGCCTGGCTCAGAGGGGGGCCCCGGTGACCCGCGTCCGGGCAAGGGAAACCTTGGTCCTCGGTTCTTATCCATCATAGAGATCTTTGTGAGCCACACTTTGTCTGGTCCTTCCTAGAGACCTGTTTGCCATGGGAGACTGTTAGGATTTAGATTATTTTCAGTAAAAAACTTAAACTGTTAAAGCTAAAGGCCTCAGTGTGGCTGCCTTATGACCTGACAACTGGGGTCTCATGACCTTCCTGACCTGCTCTCTTCCAAAGAAGTATGCATGGCAATGGTGATAAATTTAGTTACACCCTGCAGCAAACATAGCCATATTTGTCTGAACATTATGTTGGGGAGAAATGAGTCCGCTCTTGCAGGCTTAAAAAAGAAGAGAGACATGACATTGGTGTGCATTTGTCCATGGCAGCATCTTGGGTGATGTTGTGGACAGGTGTACCATCGGCCGATTGATATATTCTGCATGGCATAATAATTCTTTGTATTCATGATTGTAATAAATTTCTGATTGACCTTTGCTTCTAGCATGTCATTTAGGCACCAGATAAAAAGAACACGGAGAGAGAAACTTTACAATTTGGTGACCCCGACGTGGGATCTGGCCGTCTTTAAAATCTCTGATTGTGAGATTTTACGACAGAACGCTGGAGATCCGGTCAGACAGCCAATGCTGGCCAGCAAACGGTGAGCAGAAAGAAACCGCTTTGAATGAATAGAAAAACTCTGCAAATTTAGTTTGAAATGAAATTGGTTCTCTGAAAGGATCTACCTCACGTTCATAAATTTATGAATGATTGACTTAGGTAACAAATATAGTTGATGGAGTTCATGTACGTTTGTGTAATTTTTTGGGCCATGCATACTATTTAATACCAGGTCTGGGAGCTGGTATTGCGCACAGAAAACCAGTCGGGACTGGCAGCTGAGAATAGGTCGGGGACCTAACAGTACTATAAACGGATGGTCGGGGACCTCCAGGCCTTGAAATTTCTAGTCAGGGACTAGAGTCATTCTGGGAATGAATAAATTTGTTAAAGGGGAGAGTGCACTTGTGGAATCAGTCGGGGATGATGGAGAGAACGGCCGAGGATTAATAGGGAAATCCAGCAGGGAGACTGGTCAGCTGAGAATTCAGTGGGACTGGTTGGGTATGGACTGTAAAATCAGTCGGGGACTGATTAAGAGGAAAGGGTTAAGGAAACAGTACTGATTGATCAAGGTGGTACCGAAGAGTTATGGAAAATTTGAATGTGTGGGTGGCTTTTCCACCCGATTTGATATATTAAACTGGGAGGCTGCAGTGTACGCTTTGCATAGTGGGTGAAATTCCTGCATTTGTCCTGGATCGTCGGATGAAGTTCTGTTGGGGTTTTGGGTTGGATAGAAACGGGTTTATTAGGGTGTGTGGTCAACCTGACCTTCCCGGGATGCTGATCTGTGGACTCAAAGTGAGATTAATTTGAATTCAATAATAGTCATGACACTTTTTAAGTTTCGCCTTTGCAAAGGGAGAGACCAGCTGACAGACCCCGGTCTGTCCTTTCTGTCCAGGTTCTGGCTGATCTCTGACTCTGCAGCTCACAGACTAGTTTTATTGACACATGCAGGGCGTAAAACATTCTGTTAGTTAAAGGCAACCTCCCCCATTGTCCCCCTGAACAGTTCCTTCCCCCCCCGACAAGAACACATCACCCCGACACAGCCCAGTTGTCTTTTTATTGCCTGCAACTTATGACTCTAGCTCAGCCCGTGACCTGCAGATGCAGATCTTTTAACAACTTAATTTTACTCTTAATATAGGGTCTAAATATACAAGCACAATTATAATTCCACAATTCCCCCTTTTGAACTCTTTTAAAAGTTCAACACATCAAAACACATATATCACATCATAATCAAACAATCACATAAACATAATTCACAGACACAAATTAAAAGTTCTCTTTGAGAGTGGGAGGGAAACTCAACCAATCTGTTGCTCCTCTTGTCCTTTGTTTTTCTTCGACCTTGAGGGTAGACTACCTCAAAGGTTGTGCTCACCACCTTGGGGATTATTCTGCTCCTTGTTGCTTGGTGGTGAGAGTGAGTGTGGGGGTCGACTTCCCCACACTCACTGGCTCAGACTGGTGGTTATCTATCCCTTCATGAGTCTGGCTCTGTTACTCTTTCACAGGTGGAATGGCTTCTTTTAGGTCTGCCTTGACCTGTGAGAAAGATCTCTGTGGCTCTGCTGCTGCACACTGACTCCAATGGAACCAGTTGTCTCCTTTTCTCTCAACCTCACAGCGTCCGACGTTCTTTCGATGATCTGGAACGGCCCTGTCCACCTGTGTTCAGACAACTTACGCTTTTGATGCCTTCAGGAGGATCCAATCTGTTTCTGGATCGGAGCCCTCTGTTGTTCCCTCAGGTCGCTGTGGAATCTGTTAGGAGAAAGCTGAAACCAGACTGTAAATGTTCTTATAATATGCTTTATGGGATTGTTCCCGATTCAGGGGCTCTAAACATGGTAACCTGGTGCTCGTCCTGGGAATGGTCTTCCTGTCTGCAGTTCATGTGGGGTAAATCCTGCTGTCTGAATCACCGAGCTTCTTATGGACATGAGAGCTAGTGGTAATACTTCAACCCAATTTATTTGGTTCTGTGCACAGATTTTGCCCAATTTAAATTTGAAGTTTTGGTTCATTCTTTCGACCTTTCCCTGGGATTACAGGTGTAATGGTTGATCAGACATTCGATAACTGTTTTGCTGTCCTCATTTTCTGCAGGCCATGCTTCTTGCCAGCCTGTGAATGCATCTACATATACCCATAAGTTTCTGTGACCGTTCACTCTTTTAATCATGTCAGTGTAGTCAATGATGATTTCTCTTCCTGCCACTGCTTCTGTGGGAAACCTTCCTAGTCCTGGTTTGAGAGTTGGTCTCAAGTTGTACACCTGACATACCTTACATCCATTCACCCAATCGCCTATCATCTGTTTAATGTAGGGATGTTACCAATTGTTCAGGTTCCTCATCATTTGTCCTATCCTTCCTACACTGTGTGCTTCTTCTCATGTATTTTCTGATTCCTGAGGGTAAAATGAGTCTACCATCTGGGGTTCTCCATAAACCTTCTCCATCTTGTCTACCTCCTCTTGCCTTCCATACTGTCTTTTCCTCAGGTGAGGCCCCCTTTTGGAGTTTCACTACCTCTTCTAATCTTAGCTCTGGAGAACATTCACTCTCTGAGCTCATCATGATTAACTTTACCTGATATCCTGCACATTTCTTAGCTGCCTGGTCTGCTGCATTGTTTCCTCTGCATATCTTGAACCTACTTTCATCACATCCTTTACACTTAATCACTGCAACCTCTGCTGGTTACAAAAATGCCTCTACCTACTCCTGCATTTACTGCTCCCGCTGCATAGGCTGAGTCCTTGTAGATGTTCACCTGCAACCCTTCTGTCTCATGTCGGTAACAACATCCGTCAGTGTACAGATCTACTGCTTCCTCTAGTGGTGCGCTCTGTAAGCCTGATCTGACTTTCTCTTCCTTCATCACCTGTTCCTAAGGTGTTCATTCTGTCTGCTATGTTGATTCCTTTGTGGGTGTATGTGATGTTTGGGCTTCTTAGCTGATTTTTTTTGTCTGAGTGGGGACATTGTGAACGCTTGTGAGTTCACATATGATACAACTCCATGTGATGTAAGTATCCTAAGTGGATGTCCCATCACCACATGTGCTGTTTTTTGGATTATCTTGGCTACCGCTGCTGCATGCTTTGTGCATTCGTGGTGCCTTTTTTCAAGGTTATCTAACATTATACTGATATACATCAGTACTTGTCTCTCACCCCCTTTTTTCTGGAACAGAACTGCATTTGCTGTATGTGATGGTACAGAAACATCCAAAATAAAAAGTACTGGTGTAATCAGGGGAGACCAGCTCTGTAGCGGTGGCTAAGACTGATTCAAATTTTATGAAAGCTTCTTCAGCCTCTATGTTCCAGTCTAGAGGAGCCTTCAGATTTCGCATGCCTTTATGTTTGACCATGAGTCTCTGAGTAGCTGGGTGAGGTCAGTGCGCTCTCTACCATGATGCCTATCTCTCTGTACATGTTCTAAAGTGGCCTCATCAACTGCTTCCCAAGATATTCTGTCTGTATGCGTACCTGCCGAGAAGGACACTCTTGGAGTCTCTGTGGAGATCCAGTCCTTCTGGGTAAGGGAGAGTCCTAACACACCACCTAATTTTCTAGCCTGATGTCCCAGATGCAGAGCCAAGGATACATGGGGAACACTGTCCTCATTCATCTTAAACCAGCTGTACTGTGTTGGGGTCAACAGGGTGTGTGCTACCACCCCCTCTGGGGCAGCGTAGACATTACTAGTTACAATCTCCTATTTCTGACCTACTAACTCATCCTCAAACTCCAGATGAAAATATCACTCTGGTGTCTATCGTAGAACAATGTCACATGCAAAGGGTCTGGAGGAGACACATAAAGGTGGAGACCAGAGAACCAGGGGTTCCAAGCCAGCAAACAGAGAGGATACCTCGGTGCTTTAGTGTTTCTGGGTCAATCAGAGCCCAGCATAGGTCCATTAAAGGCTCCTGGAGTGGTTGCAGGAGATACTGGTGTTGTCCCCCACCAGGGGCTGCGTTTTAAAAGTTCAGTGTGGTGCCATCAGGGAGGCAAACCCTGAGGCCCTCAGGTCCACAAAGGATGGAAGCTCCAAATTAGATCAGCAAGTCTCTTCCCAGCAGGTTAGCAGGTACCGCTGATGAATACAAAACAGCTGTGAGTGAGGGCCTGTGGCCCTATCAGGGCAGTCAAGGGTTTGATAAACAGCAGAGTCTGTCTTTCCCCCAGAAATCCAACAGCAGAAGTGAAATGGGCAGATAATTGTTGTCTGACCCCTCTGTGTCCCTGGTCCATGCCAGCGTATGAGCAGTCCCATGCTCAGTGTCCTCATTTTCTCAGTAGGAGTGGCAATCAGCACTCCCCCTGCTTTCTTAGAGGTCCCCCTGAATAACTCCGGCCCCCGAGCTCTCACGGCCTCCGTAAAGACCCATCTGCATCTGCCCTGTGTTCCCCTTTCACTGGCCTCCTCCTTCTCCAGGAGGGCCTCCAACTGCACCTTCATACATAATTTTCTGTGGCTCCGCCTCTTTTTTCTTCTTATCTATTCCTTTTTGTCTGGCCTCCGCCAGCTGCATCTTTAACAGTTGTGTTTATAAGTCCTTGAGGGCCCCTTCCTCTTTACCGAGTTCCTCTTTTGCAGAGATCAAATGGTGGACTAAGTGCATCTCCCACTTAGTGCTGTCTGCACCCGGCAAATCAGGATTTCTAGTCATGGCTGTTCTGACTGCAGCAGGTACTCCTTCCAGAATAGCATTTCTGTACCAAACCCTCTGGGTGGCACTGTTATTGGGGTTACATCCTGTCTGACCTTCCCAAATGGTCCTGCATTCCTCCAAATACTGACGTGGGTTCACAGTAGGATCCCAGTCTAATTTGGGGATCACTCCCTCCATGGGCGTGGGGAAGCGTTCTCTGATCGCTCGACCTAAATTATCACTGTGGAAGCGGAAAGGTTCATCATCTCTCGCTCCTGTCACTCCACAGTTAGCCTCGATTTCTTTACAGGCCGTGGCTGTCATGCAGCGTGAAGCCACTGCCCTGTAGTCTCCTAATGCTAAAGTGTAACCTGCAGTCTAAGCATGCAGAGCCTGTAGCCAAAGGTTACCTCCATCATGAATGGGAGGCAGTTTATTACATAATGAAGTTATATCCCCTATCCCATATGGTTTATATCTGATCCCTCCTGCTCCAGTGGCTAGTACTGGCATGTTGTACTGCTTCCGGGCGATGTTTCTCAGGTCATAATGTTTGCCTCCTCTATTTTCTAGGCTATCTTCACTACCTAACTCAGTGCTAAGGGGAGAAGGAGGGTGCAACATGCTGAGTGTTTGCTGAGTAAGGTGGTAAGGAAGCTGTTTATAGCTTCCCCCATCATCCTCTCTTGCTACTGACTTAAAGTCGATCAAATTAGGGGATGAGCCTGGGTGGGGCCTGACAACTTGATAACAAGACTCACCAGACCAACTCCTTCAGTGTCTATCTCAGTATCTTTTCTCCATTCCCCTGTCACAGCCATTGTGACACTGCCCGCACTGGGGGGAGGAGCGTGTGGCGTGGAGTGAGTTGTGGGATGATTTGGAGGAAGTGGGAGAAAACCACGTGTGTCAGTCTGGTTTCCTACGGGGCCGTGTGAGGTGGGGGTTAATGGGGCCTGTGCTGGTATTTTTATGACAGGATTGGTGGGTCGTCCCTCTCTGTGGGCTCTAATCTCCAAATCATCACGTTGTTACTGGGCTGGATCTGGTGTGACTGATTTTACAACACTGAATGGGGGTGGACACAAGGGCCCCTACTGGGGACATATGGTGGGGGTTGTTGGAGTGGGGGTTTTCTCCTTTTTCCTGTTCTTTATTATACCAGAATAAAACTGTTTCTTACCACGTGGCTGTTTAAAAATTAGTCCAAATAATGTCAAGTCCTAGTTATGTATCCACTATCGTGACTGTCGCCCACTGAGCTACTAATTCAGTCAGAGGGTGTTCTATTCCACTAATCTGTCCAGAGTCTGTGTCGTGCTCTCTGTCTATAAAGTTTGGCCTTTGTGACTTTCAGCACCAACGGCCCACTTCTACCAACCACAATCCTCTGTTTTCTAAGCTTGATTAAGCTTGATTTATTAATATACCACACTCAAAGCCTTAATTCAGGTTTCCATGTGCTCAACCCAAACAGCCACTGCTTAGTTATCACCGTCCAGGTATCCACAGTTGCTGCTGCGTCAAACACACTTCCACCTGACAATCATACACATTTACACATGCATTCATACCCCGGGTGTGTGTGTGTTTTCCTTTTCCTTTTCTTCTATTTCTCTCTAGGGACATGCTTTTGACTCACAGGACTTCTAATCTCTGGTCTTGTTATCTCCAGGGTCCAAAAAGAGATAACTCACAGTTATTATTTATTTCTTTTTACTCTAAGCATTCTATTCTAAGTTCTGGCCAACTGAGAGATATGACATGCTATAGTTCCGAGTTCTCAGTCCATGTGGTTCAGAATTAATTCTTCACCATGACACCAAAACTTTATATATCTGTAATTTGGATTTCCATCCACTTACTCCAACAACAACCTAAAAAGTGCTATTGCTGTTTCAGTTTCAAGTCATCCAACATTCACACCTTGTGTTTTGCCTGGTCTTGTCCATAATTTAGTAGAATTAAGGGGTCCTCAAGTCCCAGGGCCTCTAACCCAGCTAAACCAGCCCCTCGTCAGAGCCAGCACCTCGTCACTGGTGGAGTTGCCAAACTCTAGGAGTCCCTTTCTCTTATTACTCTCAACCTTCTCTGGTATCTCGAGTTTCTCTTCTTAATCTTTATACCGTATTTCTTCCCTTATAATCTCATTCTTATACGGACCAGATACTACTCAGACTTAGGACACGAGTAATTTTAGAAGTACTCAATGCAGATTCGATGAAACAGGTTCTGCTTACCTTATTTTGGCCGGCCCGTGTCCTTCGTCCGTTCATACCCGCTCCTCATGTTCAATCGTTGTCCCGATCAGCAGTAATTTCGCAATCCCGGACGACGCCCCCAATTTGTTGTGGTCAACCTGACCTTCCCCGGACTGCTGATCTGTGGACTCAAAGTGAGATTAATTTGAATTCAATAATAGTCATGACACTTTTTAAGTTTTGCCTTTGCAAAGGGCAGTGGCGGAGCCAGAACGTGGCCAGTGGGTAGGCCTGGAAAAATCAGGATGGGCCTGATTATTTTCAAAGCTGATATGAGCTGTGTGTGTAAACGTTTTATGATATAATAAAATGTGTCGGGCCACTGTAAATTAGCCTATGATAGAAAGAATAACTATACCTATGAGAGGATATACGGAAACCCATACAATTGGACGTCTGTTCAATTTCACCGTTAAAAGCCGAAGGGGAAAAAGAGGGAGAGAACGAAAGAGATCGCGTTTATGTAGGCTACTTGATGGAGCTTTATTGTTTTGCTGCTATTAAACAAGAGACATGTTTTTCTCTGTTTGCCTCAATAATCACAAAACGCACAAAACGTCACACTTCTGTACTTGGGTGACAGAGAGCTGCTCTGCTCCAGTTTAGCACCTTGGACAGTTCAGTGCGCACAATCCCGAAACAACACAGCTATTGACATGAAAGGTTAGACAAATTGAGTAAGTTTAAATTTGGTCTTTTCCTTACACAACCACAGTCATAACATGCCACGGCGGGCCAGAATACACAAAATAAAAACACTGTCTTACCGGCACTTTTTACACCAGGCGGAGTCTTCTGGGCTTTGAGTTAAACACGTTGATTATGTCATCATAATCCGAACTGTCAATCATTTCTTTTTCAAATGACAAAAGTGTCAAGTTTTTGAGGCGTCCAGTCAGCATGGATGATCTCAGGCGCGTCTGGATCCTGTTTGTTGCGGAGAAAAGCCTCTCGACGCTGCAGGAGGTTAAAGGGAGCGTTATGATGGCCCTCAACAGACTGTTCATATTAGGAAAAATGTCCGAAGGGCAGCTGTCCAGTATTTCCATCAGTGTTGGGAAGTTGTCCCGATCCGTTTTCCTTCTGATGTGTTGCGTGAACACAGTATGTTCGGCATCAGCTATTTCAATCCCAAACAAGTCACACGGAGCCTTTAAAATGTCTTTGTTGCCAAAAGTGGCAGATCCAGGGGCAAAAGAGGCCGATGCTCTCATGACTCCGTATGTGTCCTCTTTAAATCGTTGGTTTAACTCTGATATCTGCCTGTCCAGAATACAGTTCCACAGAGCTTTTAAATCATTGCTACCTTTGATAGCCGATGTTTTCCCCAATGTTGTGGTGACAACAGAAGAGTGAAACTTTGGAGGCAGCTTGCGCTCACGAGAGGCAGCCACATCCCAGTTAGCGATCTCGTGCTTTTCCATTAAGTCTTCAGTCTGTCTCAGGACTTTTTCAAAGTCGCCATCTAAATCATCTCGGAAAGTTGCATATGTAGCTTTCAGGGTTTCTATAAGGGATATGCAGTCTGTTACACATAGTGTTGAGCTCTGCAGCCCCTTTGTGGCAAAATCACTGTTGTCAAAGAGCTTGCAAAATACCAGGAGCATGAAAACAAACTTTTTCGTTTGCATTTGTTGCAACAGTTGTTCTGCTTCTATTTTCGTTTGTCCGCTCATTTCTGCACATTCAGCCAGAGCCTCCAGTAACACATCCAACAATTTCAGTATCTTGTGCACTGACCCTGATTTTGAGCTCCATCTGGTGTCACTCGGCCGCTCCAGTTCCATGACCTGACGGTCGGGGTGCATTTCCTTTTGGATCTCAATAAACCGAGCGTGCCGCTGAGCCCCCGTGAAGAAACTGTGTATTTGACTCACAACGTCAAAAAAGGTGCTGACATGGCCGGATTCTTTGGCTGCACTGCACAACACTAAGTTAAGCCGATGAGAGTTACAATGTACATAAATGGCTTTCGGGAAATTTTCTCTCAGGATAACCTGAACCCCGCCCTTGTGCCCCGACATAACAGATGCTCCATCAAAACAGAACCCGACACAGAGAGTAGGATCCAGTTCAAGTGGCTGGAGGACCTCCAGGATTTTTTGTGACAGTCCCTTGGCAGACAAATCCGCGGTCTCGACAAAGCCCACTGCCCGCTCTTTGATCACTCCTCCATGAATGAATCTGACACAAACAGCAACTAACTCTCGTTTCGCCAGATCTTTATACTCGTCTGCAAGAATTGCAAAATATTGTCCATGCAGTTCAGCCTTTATCTTACGAAGTAAGATCGATGCTGCAGCCTCAAGCAGCTCATCCTGAACCTGGTGGCTCATCAATGTGGCATTTCGTGGCAGTTCCTTCAGTCGGTTTTCAATCTCTGGTGCATATTTTGACACAAACTTAAAAAGCTCCAAAAAATTACCCCTGTTGAGCACGTCCTCAGTTTCTCTGTGGCCCCTGAGTGGGATTTCAAGTTTGGCACACAACATAGCAATGTCCAAGACAACCTTAATATGTTCCCGGTTTCTCTCCACAAATGCTGGCGCATCACCGTGCAGCTGGTTCAACACTGTCCCGCGGCTTTGCGGTCCGTGGCTGCTCCTGAATGATGCCAGTTTTGTTAGCGCAATGGCATGCGGCTTACTACTCTCATGTTTGTCGCAGGCATCTCCGAGACGTTTCCAGTTTTTGTAGCCACCTTTTATAAAAGTAGTCTCTGTGTGCATCTCCGGAAAATGTCTGCAAGCTTTACAAAACACTGCGTCTTGTTCTTTACTGTACTCAATCCATTTGTACTTCCCATACCAGTTGGCATTGAATGACCGCGATTTTCCACCGATCACTATAGCTGGGAATTTTATCAGCTTGGGTTGAGTGGCTGGTTCCTCCATCGATGATAAATCCAAAGGTGTCCAGGTTGGCTCATTAGATACCGTCAGTGGCGGTCTGTGGGTTGGAGCTAGTTCATTAGCACAAAAGGTAGCATGACTCTCCTGGGATGGCGGTGAGGATGTTTTCCCCTCATTCTCTGAGTCAATAAGCGGCTGATGGTGACCAACCTCTTGGAGCACAGCCTGGTCAGAATTTTCTTCAGTCTGTAGACGTGGTTTTTTGAAAAAGTGGCTCAAAGATAACTGTTTAGCCATTGTTTAACAGCTATATCCACCTGCTTCAGTAGCACGATAACCCGCCTTCTGATCGCTGTTGAACTGAAATGTCATGAGACATCAGTCAATCACATGAAAGTTTGTTTTTATTCTTTGTGTAGGCTATATTAAATTCTAAATGTTCAAGAAAATAAAGAAACATAATGAAACTTTTAAAGCAAATTATATTTTTAAAAATATGTACATTTAAAAAAAAAATTAATGAATCTCATTGGGTGGGCAATCTGTCAATGTGGGTGGGCCTGTGCACATCCAGGCCCACCCATAGCTCCGCCCCTGGCAAAGGGAGAGACCAGCTGACAGACCCCGGTCTGTCCTTTCTGTCCAGGTTCTGGCTGATCTCTGACTCTGCAGCTCACAGGCTAGTTTTATTGACACATGCAGGGCGTAAAACATTCTGTTAGTTAAAGGCAACCTCCCCCATTGTCCCCCTGAACAGTTCCTTCCCCGACAGGAACACATCACCCCCGACACAGCCCAGTTGTCTTTTTATTGCCTGCAACTTTATGACTCTAGCTCAGCCCGTGACCTGCAGATGCAGATCTTTTAACAACTTTAATTTTACTCTTAATATATGTGTCTAAATATACAAGCACAATTATAATTTCACAGGTGATATATTCAAAGTTGTTGAAGAAAGACCAGAAAAAGGCTGGGGCTGGGTTACCCTTAATGGTTAAGCGTACAAAATTTTTTCTTAACCAAGTCTTTTATCTGGGATATTATTCACAGCTGGATTTATTACGTGTATAATTTTGCTGTATATGTTTTATGTTTGTTCGTGTGTGTTGTTCAGTTGTGCCTGTTCTATGTTTGTACATGTAAATTGTTCGTGTGTCACGTCTGTTCAGAATTTGTACCCGGTTTTCTGGGATTGTCCTGTATGTGATTTTCATACCATGATTGGCATAAATTCTGAGATTAACCGTAAGAAAGTTAAAGAGGAGTTTGAGAGAAAAGGAGGAATGCAGAGAGGTGGTTTACGACCCTTGAGGAGCCTGTGAATAGGGAGGGGCAGTAAGGGTGCTGTGGAGAATTTACAGCAGCGGGGGACATGCTTCAGCCCCCCTTCCCTCTAGTGGGACAGATAACAGAGAAGTACTCATTTCTCCTGCGGTAGTTAAAGGGGGTTAAGAAGGTGGAAGATGTTTATTCAATTACAGCAAGGTGATTATAGGTGGTTAAATTGAGAATGATGAAGTATCACATGAACATAATAATACCTAAGGTTTTGAAGAATTACAGATACATAGCATTACTGGAAATGGAAAATAAAACATTTTTCTCATTCTGCACACCCCCTCCTTGGGCTTTCTTCCTCAGCCCCCTCCCTTCTCTTTTCATTTCTCTCATGTGTTCCTCTTCATTCTTTTTTGAGCTCTTTAAAGACCATGGTCCTTTTTTTTTTAAATTTAATTTCATTTTATTTTATTTTTGGTGTGTGTGTGTGTGTGATGGCCTACAAAGACGAAAATGACAATACTGGATATGACCCACGTTATATTCTGGTTGCTGACAGGACTAACTGTAAACTGACATAAGGTCCGGAACTGACAGAAAATGGACCTCTTTCCCTGACGACGGGACAAAAAAATATGACTATACCCAATGAATCTATGTCTGTGGAGCCAGATGGTTCTTCAGGCCAGGATTTGAAAAACTGGGGGTATTGTTGAATGCTTTAACTTGGTATTATGATGATATTATGTGATATAGTAAATAGAACATGATATAATGATAAAGTATGCCAGAAGGTTGGTGTACTGAGATCACTATGTGGGAGAATTTCATTATATGAGTGTTTTGATACAACATTTGATGTTATACATGCTATTGTCAGCACTAACTTTTCATTCTATAGCTATGATGAAGTTTCTACTCTGTTTGACATGTTTTTGCATGTTAATTCTGTGTTTCTTCCATTCTGTGGGATTAGATGTGAAAGGGTTTAATTTTATGCAGACTCACTCACTCATAATGGTTTTATAGGAAAAATATATAAGGGGTCTCTGATTAATAAATTGGCTGGTCAGGAGGCCTCAGTCTATTTTACTTATACATATTTATTCGATACGGTGAATATAAAGGGGGATAGTATTGATTATTATGAGCGATACTTGAATGATGTTGTTAACAAGGGTCCAATCAATACCCTTTCTGAATATTACTCATTTATGTTTATGTTTGATTAATATGCAGGGTCCACTTTTTCCTATTGTTTTTTTTGTTCCTACGTTGTTGAACAGTGGCCCAGTAACAGCATAGCAACCGTTTAGCCAATCACAAGTTGTTTTCTTTCCCAACCAATCAGAAGTTAGTTTAGATCTGCACAGCTTTGGGCGCATTCAGTGTTCAGGCAGCTCCACTCGTGGGCACAAGCTCCGTTTTCCCTCGAGGATATTTTCGTTATTCATCGTCATTCCACCTGTGGGTTCATGCGTCCATGAGAGTGTAAGTCTGTTCACCTCATATGGGTATTTATTTGTTGCTTTATTTCTGTGTTTAGTTTAGTTTTCAGTTCTTTACTGCTGCCGGTCAGCCCATGCTCCGCGCACCTGCGTTGTTGCTGTTTTCTCAGATTTCTCAGAAACCTAATTTGCTTCTATGGGAAAGTTGTTTTTGGTTACAATTTGTGGTCTCCATTTATTCTGTTTATGTGATGGGCATTTTGTGACTTTGTTGTTTGGATATAATTGATCAGAGGTTCATATTATTAACTTATTGTTTTATTGTGACATTTCATTTGTATACATAATTATGCATAGTTATTATTTCTTCTGTCTATTTGTAGAAGAAACCATGAACACCATGATCAATAAGCATGTTCAAGAACCTTTCTCCTCAATAAAGAGTGGCATGAGAGCGTGAATCCAGTCGTTTATTGTTCTGGCCGAACAACCTGGGGAGATTGAATATCCAGAATTCAGTCCTGATTACAGTCCTTATCCGAGGTCACAAGTTTAGGTCTCCTTCCCGACACCTCCAATACAGATGTGATAAGGGAAGTTTTGGTTATTCTTGTAAACGAATGTTAGCAGTTTTATTTTTGGGTTTGTCTGAATGCTGTTGGAACTTTTTTGTGGAGTTAGTCAAATTAGTGATTTTTGTTTTGGGATTCATCTCCTGTGAAGGATGGAGTTCTGTCTTTCTCAAAGTTGATGTTTTAAACTTTTTGTTTTTTCTGCTGTAAGCAGTTAGACATTACAATGTCCTCTATTTTAGTGGCTACATTCAGTTTACTCTTAGTGCCGTAAGGTGGTGGAGAGATTTGCGACCTAGAGGGGCTGTTATTCTGGGGAATGTCTGGCGTTTGCAGGCTCTCTGCTTCCTTCCTCATGGCTGTATTTGATCTCTGTGGGTTCTGGATTTAATGGCGACCCCTGATCCATCAACTTTTCTCTGAAGATATATTAACTCTCAGGACGAGAACAAAAGTTTTTCTCAAGACTTCAACTCTGCTGCTGCTTGATCTCCAAAAGACATTGAAAGCGAGGTGGGCTCTCGCAATGGACACAAGGACTTGTTCAATGAAACCTTTATGGCTGGTGGACTTTGATACAAAGACACTGCTGAGGAAACTGACGCTGAAGGGGGAGCTGTGACGTCTGGCAGTTCATAGTTGACTGGTGCAGCTGTGTGTGTGTGTGTGTGGGGGGGGGGGGGGGGGGGGGGGGTTGGAGCTGGGCTCTGTGACGTTTGTTTGTCTCCTGATAATGGTTCTTCTGGATTGTGTCTCTCTCTCATCCTTAATCTGATGATTCAATTGTTTTTTTTTTAATTAGAACGGTCTGAGGTATCACTTCCTGATGACGTTGTTTGGCATTTTTTCTTTTCTTTCTTTTTTTAAAGAGTGGAGAAAGAAGGAAATAAGAAAAATATGATAAAGTGAAATAAGTGATAAAAGAGGTAAGAAAGAATTTACCATTCTAAATTTATATTCACCGTAATGAATTTATCAACATGGATACCACTTTATTGATTAGTTATCATTTTAATATGTTTTATGTATGTATGTATGTGTTTTATCTTTTTCTAACATATATACTGCATGTTTCTGCACAAGGTTTTTGAAGTTAACACTATAACAGTATGGACAGTTTTCTAATATTCGTGGACTAAATATTGGAAGGTGAGCCGACATATTTAGATCCACTTATTAACTATTGCAGGATATTTACTAATCCATAACATCTCTCCTGAGTCTGCTGTAACCCCTTTTAAACTAACATTTGGTGATAGGTGTTATTGCGCAACCCTTGTATTGTGCTTTCTGATACAGGCTGTGATGTTTTACGACCAGAGTGGATGATCTGAGTGGACGTTCCTGGCTGATTTCTAGGCTGATAGAGCGGAACCACTCCTTTTGACATGCTTATGTCAACTCAGGAGAACGGAGGATTCAAACAGTTTCTTCAAAATTTTCTTCACATCATCTTTAATCCATTGGAGGTCACTTCTCACTTTATCTGAGTTGTCACACTGGCCTGTCTTCTGCGGACATCTGGATTTCATCCTCTGCGACAGATGAACTCAATATAATCGATTATAATATGGATGTTCACTTTATTCATATTTTTACAATTTACAGTTCTTATAGAGTTCATGAGTGTATGTCAGAATTATGAAATATTACAAAATGTGTTTACATGTTTTTGGGTGGTCAGGAGGCTTTAGTAAATTTGTATGGTTTGTTTTCACATAAAAAGGTTTTCTTTTATATAAAAAGGGGACATAGAAATCATTTTATACATATAGAACACTGGATATTTGCAACAGTTGATTTAGAAAACATGAATAAATCATGTTTTGAGTGGAGATTTGTTAGGATTTAGAATTATTTTCAGTTAAAACTTTAAACTGTTAAAGCTAAAGGCCTCAATGTGGCTGCCTTATGACCTGACAACTGGGGTCTCATGACCTTCCTGATCTGCTCTCTTCCAAAGAAGTATGCATGGCAATGGTGATAAATTTAGTTACACCCTGCAGCAAACATAACCATATTTGTCTGAACATTATGTTGGAGGAGAAATAAGTCCGCCTCTTGCAGGCTTTAAAAAAGAAGAGAGATGTGACATTGGTGTGCATTTGTCCACGGCAGCATCTTGGGTGATGTTGTGGACAGGTCCATCGGCCGATTAAAATATTCTACATGGCATAATAATTCTTTGTATTCATGATTGTAATAAATTTCTGATTGACCTTTGCTTCTAGACTGTCATTTAGGCACCAGATAAAGAACACGGAGAGAGAAACTTTACAAGACCCTTCCAGGGGCATAAAGCCCCCGACAACATAGCTCCTAGGATCACTGGGACATGCAAACCCCTCCACCACAATAAGGTGGTGACTCATGGAGGAGGTGGTGGCAATGGGTAACGGTTCTTAATGGTGATTTCATTCAGTCCTCTGTAGTCGATACAGGGTCTCAGCGTCTTGTCCTTCTTCTCCACGAAGAAAAAACCCACTCCCGCTGGAGACGAAGAAGGACAAATGATGCCTGCAGCCAGGGAATCATTTATTATACGTCTCCATTGCTTTTCGTTCTGGCTCAGAGAGAGTACAGGCGCCCTTTTGGAGATGAGGTATCAGGCAGGAGATCTATGGCACAGTCGTTAGGGTGGTGCGGAGGCAGGGACGTGGCTCTGACTTTGTTGAAGACCTGACGAAAATCATGGTATTCAGGTGGCACCAGGGCCCTTTTCTCAGTCCGGGAATTTAATTCGAATTCAGGCCAAATTTGAGTACATAGAAAAAGATAAAACAAAAAACAATTCTCTCACAATGCCTTTTATTTTATTTAGATTATGGCATACAATTATTCACGCCCCTTTAACAATGTATAATTGAAATTCAAATAAAATAAAGATATTGATAAGTCTTTTCACAAATCAAAGTTCCTTTACATAACTTCTGTTGTTCTTCTGTATGCCATATTTTACATCATAAACGTCTATCTTGACTAACTCTCTTCCTCTACCTGGCCCTTCAGTAGTCCTGCCCTCGTATGGATCATCAGTAGTGGAAATGGTCTACTGCTTCGACGCTAGAAAACATTCCATAACAATAAAAAAGATATTTAATATTGATAACAGTGTGCGCACCTCCCTCTTAGCGTCTGACTTCATAGGCCTATAATAACAATTAAAAAGTAATGTAGGTTACATAGACATTATTGATTAAACAGTGGTTACCTATTTCATTTGGTCTTATTTTGATGCATTTTCAACGATTAGTTCATTTAAATCCTGCTACCTGTTTCCTCTGTGATCCTGGCCTCTCCATGACTGCATTCGCCTTCAGGCACCTGATCTTCTGAGGCTACAGAAACATTTCATTTAGGGGGTTCTTTATGTTGCTGAAAAACACACTTTATGTATTTATCTAACCTATCCTTTCATTCACTTACTAATTTGTTTGCATATTTAATTATGATTTTGTTAAATTATCTGCACTATTTAATCTACACATATCATGGTTTTCTTCTGTAGACT
The DNA here is from genome assembly GCA_018398805.1 of Hirundichthys speculiger. NCBI lineage: Eukaryota > Metazoa > Chordata > Actinopteri > Beloniformes > Exocoetidae > Hirundichthys > Hirundichthys speculiger. Next base: position 7,974 of record JAGFBZ010000451.1, on the reverse strand, counting down.
ATGCCATATTTTACATCATAAACGTCTATCTTGACTGTCTTCCTCTACCTGGCCCTTCAGCAGTCCTGCCCTCATCTGGATCATCAGTGGCACTGGCATCCTGCGCCGATGCTACAAAACATTCCATAACCATGAAAAAGACAGTTAACTTTGAGTTGTTAATGTTTGCGCGCCTGTGGAAATGCACGATATAACGGCGAGACGAAATAGGCTACAGTTGCAGAGAAGCTAAGGCATGTAGAACATGCAGACTCTCGAGTAGCCTATTTTATTATTAGGCCTATTATTATTAAGAATTTTTTTTTTTTAATAACACCTGCCCCCACACCCACGAACCAAGCGCAATATTGGTATACAGCACTTCTAAATAATGCAGCCTAAATAGCAAGTTTGACATGCATTTAATACCCTAACAAATAGCCTGTTACACAACCTGCTTAATATGTCTAATTGTGTTAACCTGTGCGCGTTGGTGGTAATACAGGCAGGCTAGAAATAAAGCGTGATGAAGCGTTTGGCAACTCTGTTCATCAAAATGGTTAACTGGCATTTAAAGCAACAAGTTTTCAGTTCTTCTATGGAAATATGAATGCACTTTAAGCATAGATAATCCTATACCTGTCATGTCTGCAGCTGCTAAAGAGGACCAAAGCGCAGGAGATCTCAAATAAGCAAAAGGTTTATTACAAAAACACAAAACGTTCCAGCTGAGCCAAAAACACAAAGTCCCACTGGTCAAAAAAATACAAAAGGTTCAAAAATGCAAAACACAAAGATCTAAAAAGGCAAAAACATAAACAACTAAATCCATGAGACGGGAGGGAAACGAACAGGACTGCAAACACATACTTACGACAATGGACCCACAGAGAACAGGGGAAAATGACAGGACTTAAATACACAGAGGAACAAATGAGGCAGGTGCAGGGAATCAGTGGTGACGAGGAGAAGGAAGCAAAGCAAAAAACAATAGAGACAAGACAGACCTTCAAAGTAAAACAGGAACCACTAAGACAGGGAGAGACACCAACTTGACAGACACAGACACACACAGGGCTGCTAGGGCCGACCCAGGCCATAACAGTACCCCCCCCAAAGGACCGGCTCCCAGACAGTCCAAACCAAAAACAAGACAGAACAAACAAGGAAGGGGAGCAGAGCAGGGCGGGAGGAGGGGGCCGGAAGGCAGGGAACCAAAAAAAAAAAAAAAACAAACCTAAACAATCACTAGACCATCACGCCAAACAGAAAGAGTTCAGGGGGGCGGCTGCAGCGCCCGACGGAGACCCAAAGCAGTCCAGGAGGGCGGCTGCCGCGCCCGACAGAGGTCCAAAGCAGTTCAGGAGGGCGGCTGCAGCAGCGCCCGACGGAGGTCCAAAGCAGTCCAGGACGGTGCCTGCAGTGCCCGACGGAGGCCCAGAAGCAATCCAGTGGGCCAGCCTCGGCGCCTATCAGAGGCCCAAAGCTGTCCAGGGGGCCGGCCTCGGCGCCTGACGGAGGCCCGAAACAGTCCAGGGGGCCGGGCTCGGCGCCGGAAGGAGGCCCTAAACAGTCCAGGAGGTCGACCTCGGCGCCGGAAGGAGGCCCTAAACAGTCCAGGGGGTCGACCTTGGCGCCGGGAGGACGGCAGAGACAGTTCTGGTGGACGGCCACCGCGCCGGCGGACAGGAACCAGGAACAGACGAGGCAGCCGGCGTCGGTGGACTAGAACCAGGAAACAGCGAGGCGGACTGCCACGGCGTCGGCGAGAGCAGGAACCAGGAACTGACGAGGCTGACGACCACGACGTTGGCGTGCAGGAACTGGGAGGAACTGAGAGAGAGGCGGACGACCACGCGTCGGCGTGCAGGAAGCAGGAACTGGAGAGGCGGACGACCACGGCGTCGGTGTGCAGGAACCAGGAACTGATGAGGCGGAGGGCGGCCGCGGCGCCAGACGGGAGCCAGGAGGCGACGTGGAGTCATCTGTGACTCCTCCTGCAGCGGAGTCGGAAGAGTCTGGACCTGCTGCAGCTCCAGCTGCAGGGGCGACGCCTCGTTCTCGGCCACCTGCAGCTCCAGCTGCAGGGGTGACGCCTCGTTCTCGGCCACCTGCAGCTCCAGCTGCAGGGGCGACGCATAAAGGCATGTCGACCACCTCGGAAACGAGCGAAGGTGCGTCGGCCACGTCGGGACGGGAACGGTATCTGGCGAGCGTGAGTCGACCACCTCGGGAACGAATTCTGGCGAGCGTGCGTCGACCACCTCGGGAGCCGAATTTGGCGAGCGTGCGTCGACCACCTCGGAAACGAGGGAAAGTGCGTCGACCACCTCGGGAGCCGAATTTGGCGAGCGTGCGTCGACCACCTCGGAAACGAGGGAAGGTGCGTCGACCACCTCGGGAACGGAATCTGGCGAGCCTGCGTCGACCACCTCGGGTACAGAATCTGGCGAGCCTGCGTCGACCACCTCGGGAACGAGGGGAGGTGCGTCGGCCACCTCGGGAACGAGGGGAGGTGCGTCGGCCACCTCGGGAACGAGGGGAGGTGCGTCGGCCACCTCGGGAACGAGGGGAGGTGCGTCGGCCACCTCGGGAACGAGGGGAGGTGCGTCGGCCACCTTGGAAACAGGGACGGATGGAACAGCACCGGGGACCGCCCTGGACGTCGATGCAAAAACCACCAGCTCATCCCTACAGCTCACCAAGCTGGCCTGTACTGCCCTTCTGTCCGGTATGAGGAGGAGCCGGAGCTGGGCGGCGAGGTTTCTCAGGAGGAGGTCATAGACGAATCTCCACCGCCTCAAGTCAGTGGTTCCCATTATGGAGGACGTGAGACGGTGGTGGAGTTCTTGGAAGGCCTGGACCTCCTCCCGAAACCCCGGTAAGAGGTCCAAGGCCTCTATGGAGAAGGGGTCTGGCGGTGGCAACTGGGTCCGCGGTGCGTGGACCGGGGTGGGTGCTGGAGGTGATGTGGCCTTCAGGGCATCAGATTGTTCAGTCCTAGTTCTCAAAGTCATTACACCGACAGGAAGCCCTGGAGGGCTGGCCATCTGTGGAGCCGCCCGAGAGCGTGAGCGTCTGCCTCGCCTTCTCCGAGGCGTCTCCTCCTCTGCTCCAGAAGTGCACACCAGGTAATGCGCTGGGCCAACCTCCCAGCTCCGGCTGGTGTGCTGGACGCTCTTGGCCCCCCCCAGGGCCAGTCGGGTGCCCCAAAAGGCATCGGGATCTCCCGCTTGGTCCAGGTGATGGTGGGTCCATTCTGTCATGTCTGCAGCTGCTAAAGAGGACCAAAGCGCAGGAGATCTCAAATAAGCAAAAGGTTTATTACAAAAACACAAAACGTCCAGCTGAGCCAAAAACACAAAGTCCCACTGGTCAAAAAATACAAAAGGTTCAAAAATGCAAAACACAAAGATCTAAAAAGGCAAAAACATAAACAACTAAATCCATGAGACGGGAGGAAAACGTACAGGACTGCAAACACATACTTAATACAATGGACCCACAGAGAGAACAGGGGAAAATGACAGGACTTAAATACACAGAGGAACAAACGAGAGGCAGGTGCAGGGAATCAGTGGTGACGAGGGGAAGGAAGCAAAGCAAAAAACAATAGAGACAAGACAGACCTTCAAAGTAAAACAGGAACCACTAAAGACAGGGAGAGACACCAACTTGACAGACACACACAGGGCTGCTAGGGCCGACCCAGGCCATAACAATACCTACATTGTGACGTTTTTAAGTTGACAGTTGTGACAGTTGCAAACGCTCGCCACGTTATATGATGAAATTCACAACCAGGCCAATTATCCATCTCTCTTTCAGTAACCTACCAGCTTGTCTTGAGAAGATGTCAGTTAATTTGGCACATTTGGCTGCTGCCTCCTTTCTTTTTTTTTATTTTAGCCCTCTCCATTCCGCCCAGCCTCTTTCTGCTTTCCATCACTGGCGCTCTGTTTCGCACCAGTGTGATTTACAGTAAAGACGAGCCTTGGGCCAAACCACCTGAAACAGGTGGGAGGGGTCAGGGGGAATTATTCTGCTTACATGGTAGTAGAACCACAGATTTTCTAGGAAGGGGCTGTGGACCTATTTAATTCACTATGATGCAATGGGCGGTTGCAACTTATTAGATTGTCTCTTCCACTGAGCTGTTCCCCATAGTCGAGCTCTGCCCGTCAGGTGATTGATAACAAATGCAACCTTAGCTGGTTCTGTGGAGAAGGTGCGGGGTTGCAGGGCGAACAGAAGAGAGCAATTGGTGAGGAAGGGGCCACAAGTCTCTCGGTCGCCATCGTAACGTTCCGGGGTTCCCACCTGGGGCTCTGGAACATTTTCAGGCAGGGAAGAGGCAGGTTGCTGTGCAGGAGTGGAAGCCGAAGCTCGAGGTGAGGAGGAAGCAGAGTTTGGAGGCTGGGGTGATGCGGGCTGCTAGCTCTTGTATCCGTCCCATTAATGCAGCTAGCATTTGACCAGTTTTCGCTGAGGCTTGTCTGGTTTCGGCAACAGACGCTGTCATCATAGCCTCGTGCTGCTGCATGATGCCCTCAATAGCCTCCAGGCAGCTAAGCGGAGTGGGGTTGTGTGCTGGGTCCATAACTGGCCAGATTGTACTGTGACGGGTGTGGAAAGGACCCAATAGCAACACAGTCTTAGAAGTCGGTAATGACCTTTATTGTACAAACAGTCAGCAGGCGGAGATCAGATACCAGCAACGGCCAGGGAGCAGGCAGGGAGACACCAGGGAAGCAGACGATCGAGGCTGGTCGGCACTAAAGGCTGGTCAGGTTGCCGGGGAACAGAAGGTGGATCACCAAGAGCAGAAGCAGGCAGGTCGGTACACAGGGATAATCCAAGCAGGGACGGGTCAGAAGCAGGCAGGTCGGTACAGAAGGGTAATCCAAAAAGGGATGGGTCAGAAGCAGGCTGGGTCGGCAACTCGAGATCTCGACTTTCAAACTCGAGATCTCGAGTTTGAAACTCGAGAAAAAAAAATTTCTTTTTCCTACATTTTCTCAAAAAAAAATTTTTTTTCCTATTTTTTTTTTTTTTCCTTCATGTCCCCTCCAGGGCTCCGTAGGTTAAGATATCAGACTGATTCAAGTATTCTTTTCCACTGTTTACCAGCTGGCTGATTATTTAATTGTTAACATGGTTGTGAATTGCTTAAGTAGTTTAAAGTTCTCATCAGTGATGATGAAAAACTGATATGCAACATTGCCAGTTTAGTAACTCTTTAATCAAAGATTAATAGTTAGTTATTAATAGTTAGTTAATAGTTAGTTAATGATAGTTGTTTTCTATCAATCCGTGGCCATGTGATTGTTGTACACTTGGATTAAACACTTAATGTTAAATGTTTTTTTTTTTTTTAACTTGATAGGCTTCAGAGATATTAGATGCCTATAGTCAGGGGCGCCGCTAGGGATTTTAGGCCCCATGAAAAGAATCTTTACCGGGCCCCCAACACAGCGGCGAAATTTGTTGATGCTATTTTTGATCATCATTAGGGGCCTCTCTGGGCCCCCCTCAATCATGGGCCCATATAATCCGTATCCTTTACCCCCCCTTTTCGGTGCCCCAGCCTATAGTTGTTATATGTTTGTTCGACTTTTCTCTCACCATTTCAATCATTTGTGCTTTACAGTGGGGTTTCTCCTTGTTTAGAGATATTGATAGCATATTTAAGGGACAACTCCCTGAGGGAACAACTATTGTCTTTATGGGTCCTACTTGCATGCAGGAAACTGTATGAAATCTGAGGTCATAAACAATTTTCTAACTACATTACAACAAAGTAATGGCCTGTATATTTAGGTTATATGTTCAAGATCTTAACCTTTGTTCAGGAATTTTTTGACACAGAAAGCAAAGATAGATTTAACAAAGATTACACAAACTGTTTAGCAAACAAGACCCCCCCCCCAAAAAAAAATAAAATAAAATAAATAAAATAAATAATTAAATAAATAAAATAAAATAAAAAAAATAGAGGCATTAAGCTCTCTCCTGTATGGTCTCTTATATGTCTATTCAATTTTCCCTTAAGGCTGAATCTTTTACCACAGTATGAGCATGGAAAAGGTTGCTCCTTCACTAGAGATCTGAGGGGTATACTACGAAGCGAGATTAGAGGGTTAGCGAGGTATGTTGAGTCTAAAACCAGGATTTCCGGTACCACGAAGGTGGCTCTCTTTCAACCTGGCTAGATCACCATGGTAACTTACTCTGCAAACTTAGCCTGGTCCGGAGCAGGTTATGTGCAGAGTTTAGGCTCAAATCGGCTCTAAAAAGGGCCGCCCTTTCACTTTCACCCAATCCTGTTGACTTTAGCGCCAGGATTGTGCAATGGAGGGAGAGTATTCAGAGACCGGACTGATCCGCTGGCTTCCCATGACCATATTCTCTATGAACGCTAGAGATTTCCAGTTGAGGGAATCCGTTACATTTGTAATCTGCTAGAGCCAGATATTGGCAGCGCCACCAAACGCAGCCGTGCGCTCACAGTAGCGCAAATGGTGTGCGTTTCTTTGCGTTTCTTTGCCGCGGGAACCTACATGCATTCAGTTGGTGATGCAGAAAATCTGAGCCAGAATACTGCAATAAAGGTTGTACTTGCTCTTACTGAACTGCTGAATATGTTTGTAGTATTTCCTGGCCATCTGCCCACGCTTCAAATAAAAGAAGTGTTTTACTAAATCAGGTAACATAAATTAATAGTCCATTATATTGATAATCAGTGTGACGTGGAATTTCATGTGAAATGTTGTAATATAATTCATAGATTCCTCAGGGTGATAGGGTACCTATTAAAGTGGCCGGTGAGCGTATATTGGTATCACAGATAATATTAAATCTTAAATTAATTTCACATAGATTTAGCAAAAAACTAAAGTGATTTTTATTTATCATCCATAATGGGACAGTCAGACCTACATAATGTTTAAATCTGCTGCATTAAGTTTAAAGTTTAAACGCTCTAAAAGAGGGAGGGAGATTAATTAAGGTGCATTAAGTGGTGAAATAATTATAATTTACTGTGGCAAGAGACACTACAGAGGGCCCGGGCGGGGTTTGATCCCCAGACTCCCGGTTTAAAGTCACGCATAATTGCCAGTCAGCCAAAGGCATTTCCACTGTGCCATGTAGCCAGGACACGTCATCAATCAGAGGTCAGTGACAGGACCTCACACTGTCACATTACGAATTTACACGATCTGCAATTTTTTGCCAGCACTCCTCTCTGGCTTTATTCGCACCAACAGTATTGCTTTTGGCCGTAAAGATTTCTTTGAAATCCTCATAGCCCTGCATTATTAAAACCTGCTCCTCCTGACTGAAATATACGGACCGCGCTCTATCCATTTTATCCGGAAGAGGCGTCAAATGACGCGTCAAACGCCCCCTTTCGTGTGAACGCGCACAGAGCAGAAAGCAGAAAGCCGCGGTTAACAAAGATAGTTGATAACCACCGTCGTGTGGTACCAGTTATCTCTGATCGCGAGTTTCAGGTTTGTTAAGCCAGCTCACCCAAAGAAAGCCTGGCTGTGTTGAACTTGCTTCGTAGTACACCCCTCTGGTATCACTCTCTGGGGTTCCATTGTTTTTAACTTTCTCTACACCTAACTGGGGTTATTTGTTTGTGTCCAACTACAGTCACTCTCATCACTTTCAGTTTCAGGAGAACGGTGCTCATTAATTGGGTGTAAAAGTGGTTCTGGTCCTCCAAGGGAATCTTTGTTCTCCTCAGTCTGGCTTTGATGAAGCTGTATCAACTGAGGTTTCTCTTCTTCATTTTCACTCTTCACAGGGAGAGGAGTGAACGCGAACTTAGTGATGCCACTCTGTTGGTTTGGAACCTGGTCTTCATCCTGTCTGGTCCAGATTTCATCCTGTTCCGCTTTAATAGTTAGTAGTTCCGGGTCTTGCTGATCTCCCTGACATGTACTGGAGCTCCTCTCCTGTTGGACCTCTCCTGCAGAAGACACAGAA